>JBBPBO010001986.1:28167506-28464142 GCA_037974295.1 Cicer cuneatum | reverse complement strand
GTTAAAAGTATAAAGCTACAGCTTAAAGTCCATAAAACTGATTTTAATATAAAATAAAAAATAAAACAAAGTGAAGGAAAATAAAAGAAAAATACCATATAATAAAATAATAATAATAATAATAATAATAATAATAACAATCTATAACACTCACAATAACCCTATTACTTTTGTTAGAGGTAGGGGTGGACAAGATATCCATATCCGTCCGAGAACCGCAAAATCCGAAGGATAGTTTGATGTAGCGGGTGGATTTAAACAATGTTCGGGTAAAAAATACATAGAAATCGAGTACTAACGGTTAGAAATGGTCAGATTCGGTCCATAAAATTCAATTCATCGGTACCTGAAACCGACTGAAATTACTTATAATAAAAAAAATAAAACGCATAATTAGTATTAACTATACTTTCTTGAAACTGAACTTACTACTCTAGTATGTGCAGAGTGCAACTTTCACGTTAAAGGCATTATATGTTGACTTGTAAATATAACTTTATAGTATGTAAGATGGGTGTGGCAATCGAGGGAACACTTTAGTAATTTTTTTTAACGCACATCAATTTACAAGTTACTAATAGTTTACATCTAAAGAAGTAATAAAACATATTTTCACTATTTCTCTTGTTACTATTCATTTCAATGTTTTTGTAAATAAAAGACCACCATAAGAATGCAAAAGCCTCACTCAGACCAATCAAAATCAAAAATTCAACTTCTTGGCTTCTCCATTTTGGTCACCGATTATACTCCTTCTCGCCGAAACTCTATTTTCAGATCAGATCTGTTTGATGGCGGTGGATTGGTGATTGTGATGAATATTCTATTACTAAATCTAACATCAAGTTCAACATTTATGATTTTTTTCTCCCTCTGGTGATCACGGTGGGACCAAAAAGTATGGTCGTCTCTTCTTCTTGTTTATACTATCGGTTGGAACATTATATTTGTATAACAGATTTTTTTATTTTCTCATATATAACTCATCTTATATCAGAATATTACATTTATATAACAACAACAAAAGATTATAATGTAAAGAGGAAGAAAAGAAAATATCTTACCTCTTCTTTCTGTTTTAGTTTGTTTTTTTTTATTTACTACTACTCTGAGTGTTTTCTTCTTCTTCCCTTTAGGTGTTTTTTTCTTAATATCGGATCTATTCAAAAAAATAGTCGCCTTGTTTTATCGATTTTTAGCCTAAATTTACAGGCTAAAGTGGTGAATATGTATGTTCATGAGATAAATTTGAGCTTTGGTTTTCTGATTGTTTTTGTAACATAAATCAAGCAACCCCATATAATTAGGGAAAAAAGTGGCTTATCTTTTTTGTTGAATATACAAATAGCAACAAAAAATCCTTATTAAATTAAACAAATCAAAAATAAATAAATAACTAAAAAATAAGGGAGTGAAACTTGCGTGTAGGAGGTGTTTCAACCTGCTTTGAAGGAGTTGGTGCTTTGCATTGCTTGCATCATAGAAAAAGAAAACAGCTAAAAACAGTAACACATCTTTTCTTTGTTTTTTTTGTTTGTGTTTATTTTACTTTGATTTTTTTGGGGTGATGTAATGGGAACATATATAAATATGTACTCAAAATTGGGTCAAATTTATAAAATGATGATTTTTAGATTTTAATAATAATAATTGCAAAATATATATTATTATTTTTAAAAAAATCATTTTCAAATGGTAGGACAAAATTGGGGTACTACAAGTGCCCCTATTTAATTATATTTTACTAGAAAATATGAACAACGATGTTTTCATATTATCATCTTAAAAGATAAGTAAATATAAGATCCAAATTTTGTCTGTTAGATTTTGAATGTGAAAGATTAAAAAAAATTACAATGTATGAATGTATGAACAAGTAAAATGTAGAATGAGGTTGAGAAAATTAAAAACTGATATAATGCAAAAAACATGATCTCTAGCTTGGTTAATGGTCAACAAAAATGAAAATTGGTTCGTAAATCGACAAAAATGAAGAATGAAATGATCATCTTCGGATTGGGTTATCAATGCATAGATTAACAAAAATATAGATGATTGTATTCAGATTTGTTACCGATGCGTAGATAGACAAAAATATAACTGATCGTTCTCGGATTGGTTACTGATGCATAAATCAACAGGAATGAAAGAATGATCGTCTTTGGATTGGTTACCGAAGCGTAGATCAATAGGAATGAAGAAATGATCGTCTTCGGATTGGTTACCATAGATTAGGAATGAAGAAAACTAGTTTAGAAGGTTGTTGAGTTTAAATGAAGTAAAAAAACAAGATATGAATGATTCATGCTTGTTATGCATTATGCAAGGTTATTGAGTATAGGTAAAGTATGAATGAAAGATGTATGATTTATGTGCGTATAAGTAAGTTATGAATGTAAGATATATGACTTACGTGTGTTATCCATAAATTCTTGTTCATTTCTTTGATTCCCCGATCCTTATTAACTTCTACGCCCACAAGATTAAGTGGATGAATGGAGATAACAACCGTTTTTTGCACGATGACTCTAGTATATCTCATGTGACCCATTTTTCAAGATGAAACAAAGTCCATTGTTTAAAATGATTACCTTATTGGCTATGGTGATGTTAAGACATTCAAAGAGGTTGGCGGTACATGTACTTTATTAGCATAGATTTGACATTTATGACATTTCTTTACATAACGAAAGAAATCAGACTCCATGGTTAACCAACAATTGCCAACCCTTAAGATTTATCTTACCATTGTGTGCCCATTTGTATGAGTTCCAAAAGAACCTTCGTGAACCTCTTGAATGATTTTCTCTGCTTCTGTTTTATCCACAAATCTGAGAAGAACCATATCATGATTTCTCTTATAAAGCACATCACCATTTAAGAAGAAGTTCATTGACAACCTCCTCAAAACCCTCTTGTCGTTCTCTGAAATACCCGATGGTTATTCCTTATTCTTAACATAGAATTTGATATCATAAAATCATGGCTTGTCGTCAAGCTCCTCTTATATTCATAAGCAGTATGTATCCTTATCCTTTTGTTTGAATTTTTATGACCGGCACATCTTGACCGGTGCTTATTTTGAACATTGATGACAATGTGATCAGGGCGCCAGCCAATTGGTTTCCTTCTCAAGGAATATGATGAAAAGTGATTTTCTCTAAGTATTCTGTCAATTCTTCGATATGCGTATGATACGGAATCAATTTGGAATCTCAAGTTTCCCACTCTCCTTTTGTCTGATGGATAACCAACAATGAATCTTGATATACCTCAAGAACTTTTACCTTTGATTTAATGGTTTTTTTAATGCCAGTGGCACATGCCTCATATTCTGCAATATTGTTTGTGCAATCAAAACACAATCTAGCTATAAATGGAGTGAACTGGTTCTTTGGGGAGATCAATATGGCTCCAATTCCATACCCTAATGCATTTGAAGCACCATCAAACATCAACCTCCATTTTTCTTTATCAGATGATTCAATTTCTTCAATTAAAGTTATTATGCTTTCGTCGAGGAATTCACACTGTATTGATTGATAATCTTCTATAGGTTGTTGGGCTAAATACTCTGCAAGTGCGCTTCCTTTGATAGTCTTCTATGTAACATACACCAAGTCATATTCTGATAACAACATCTGCCAACGAGAAATCCTTCCAGTAAGAGCGGGTTTCTCAAAGATATACTTAATTGGGTCCATTTTAGACACCAACTAAGTTGTATGACATAACATGTATTGCCTCAACTAATGAGCAGCCTATGCTAATGCGCAACATTTTCGTTCAAGCAGTGAATATCTTGATTCACAACTAGTTTCTCAAATAATAAATATCATGCACTTTCTTACTAGATTCATCATGTTGCCCCAACACACAACCCATCGACTCATCAAGTACTGTTAATAATAAGTGGTTTTCTAGGAACCGAAGACACCAAGACTGGAGGTATTCACCAGTACTGCTTAATCTTCTCGAAAGCTTTTTGGCAATTCTCATTTTATTCAACCTTTTGATCTTTGTGCAAGAACTTGAAAATTGGCCCGCATGTAGCGGTGAGATGTGATATGAACATGGCAATGTAATTCAATCTACCCAAAAAGACACGAACTTATTTTTCCGTGCGTGGATCCGAAATTTCTTGTATTGCTCTTACTTTATATGGATCCACCTCTATCCCATTTTGACTAATGACAAAACCAAGTAAGTTGCCTGATCTCACATCAAAACTACATTTAACAGGGTTTAAACGCAATCTGAACTTCCTTAGTCTGACAAATAATTTTTGAAGATTAACATCATGGTTTTCTTTGGTCTAAGACTTTGCAATCATATCATCCACATAAACCTCTATCTCCTTATGCATTATGTCATGAAACAAAGTTACCATTGCTCTTTGATAAGTTTCCCCAACATTCTTCAATCCAAATGGCATCACTTTATAACAGAAAGTTCCCCATTGCATGATGAATGTAGTTTTCTCCATATATCCGGAAGCCATCTTGAAATGATTGTACCATGATAAACCATCCATGAAGGAGAAAAGAGAATATTGAGCAGTGCTATCCACTAGGACATCAATATGAGGCAAAGGAAAATCGTCTTTAGGACTAGCTTTATTTAAATCCCGATAATCAACGCACATTCGAACCTTTCCATCCTTTTTTTGGAAATGGGACAATATTAGCCACCCATTGAGGATATTTTGCTACTACTAAGAAACCAGCCTCAAATTGCTTCTTGACCTATTCTATAATTTTAAGTGACATATTAGGCCTCGTTCTTCTCAATTTTTGTTTAATTGGAGCACATTCAGGCTTGAGTGGTAACTTGTGTTCAATTATGTTAGTATCTTGCCTGAGCATATTCTGATATGACCATGCAAAGATGTCCACTTAGTCAAATAAAAGTTTAACCAGTTTTTCTCGTTCACTTTCTTTCATAGACATACCCATTTTAATTTCTTTCTTATCATATTCAGTCCCCAAATTGATCACCTCAACAGGTTCTTGATAGGGTTGGATTATCATAGCTTTCTGCTCCATTAGCCTTTCTAGTTCTGGGGAGGCTCACAATCCTCATTAGCGTGATTAATTGGGCGTTCAAAATTACAAGAAAGGGTTCTAGCACTGCTATTTTCAACATAATCATTTTCGACTCTGCATTGTTTAAATTAAGAAGAAAAAGGAAAACAAGAAAATATGAATAAAGATTGAAATTATAAGAAAAAGAAAAGAAAGTGAAATGGTTGGAGAATTCCAAAATGCATTTATTGATAATAAGTACGGAATTGAAATACATGCGCCCTAATTAGTTATCGTTATAGCCTTGGGCAGAGAAAAAGGAGTTGAAATATACAATTACTTTGAACATGAATTAACAAACAAGAGAAACTTGATGATATTCCAATTGTTGAGATTGGTATTCGGAAGACAAGGGTACACTAATTTGAGGGTATCATCACCAACATGTTCTTCTTCCGCAACAGCCACCTGATCAACATATATTATTTTGGGGCTTTGAAAGGTTTGGGGAATGTCACAAATAGAAATATTTTGTGAATTCAGTACCTGGTTTCTTAGACGAACCATCCTGCTTTCCTTTTTTTCTTTCATAGGCTCTTCTTTATCAGCTTTGGTAGGTACATATCCTAACCCCTACCAATCGTTCTTTTCTGGTTTATCTAACAATTTCCCCAATTTAACAAAAACTCATTCCTTCCAACATGGATTTGGTAGAATTCAATGATGTGGTAGACCGTTTTGGTTCCTTTAAGCAAGATCCTTAATCCATGAAGACAACATTGGCGATTTCTAATGCTTGAAAGGAAGTCTTTATAGCTTCCTCTGTGCCTTCGATGTAGCATATAGAAGATAGATGGTTCACTATCATATCTTCTTCCCTAAATATTATTACCAGCTTATTGTTCACTATAAACTTTAGCTTTTGATGGAAAGTGGATGTCACTACTCTAGCAGCATGAATCTATGGTATCCCTAAAAGGCAACTGTACACCAGCTTAATATCCATCATTTGGAAGGTTATTGCAAAGTTATGGGGCCCGATTTGAATCGGCAGGTCAATCTCACCAACAACTTGTCTCCTAGATCCATCAAAAGCTTTCACCAGCATAGCACTGGGCTTCATACAGGCTCCATCAACAAATAGTTTTGATAGTGTTGGTTTCGGCATGACATTTAATGATGAACCATTACCAACTAGCACTCGTGCAAAAATATGATCATGACACTTCACAGAGATGTGTAGTGCTTTAGTACGTCTTGTCCCTTCAGTTGGTAATTCGCCATCGCTAAAACTCAAACAACTATTAGCGGTGATATTACCGACAACTCCATCAAACTTGTCGACCGTGATATCGTGAGTAACATGGGCCTCATTTAAAACATTCATCAGTGCCCTTGTATGTGCTTCAGAGTTTAATAACAAAGAATGAATATATATCATAGAAGAGGTTTGATTTAGCTGATCACCCACCTTATATTCACTTTGCTTGATAAACCTCAAAAATTCGTTAGCTTCTTCTTCAGGCACTGACTTTTTGCATGACTTTGGTTCTTTCATAGCATGATTCAGTGCTTCTTTCCTTTTTTCTCCATTACCCTCATTTTTCTTAGGTTGTTCAGGGGCGTATACTCGACCACTCTGAGTCATCCCACCAATCCCTGAAATGTTGTTGACATTAGTTCCTTTAGGTTCATAGCTATCACTCTATTGATGATTGGCCAAATGGGATATGACTTCATAATTCCATGGTTCCGCCTTGGTATTTTCATAAGGAAAAAGGGTTGGTGCTTGGACATTTATTGGATTTGGCCTATTTGGATTCGCTTAAGATTCTCTTTTCTATAGAGAATTTCCAATTGTCTTAAGAAAGATCTATTAATTTCCATGCACGGCTCTATGGTCAATACATGATCATCTTTTGCACAACTTACCTGTATGAAATTCTTGTCCATTAATTCTTGAAGGAATTCCTTGAGCTCTTCACAACTTTTTATGGAGCGTCAACCAGTTAGGTGAACGCTACAAATATTAACCTCATTGTTAATTGTCTCAATCAAGTTTAACTTACATAGCTCAGCAAAAATCATTTTCATAGGGGTTTTCACATGTTCTATATTCTTAATTGTACATTGGTGTACCTCATCTTCAAGGACATCGAGAGAGGTATTCCCATGGCCTGACAAGGGATTATTCCCTACGTTGGAGTAGGTGAGTCAATAATTGGTTGTGTGTCATGGGAATCGGGTCAAAATGGGTTATCTTCTTTTCTATATTGAATAGTGGTTTGTATTGATTCGAGCTTGGATTTTGGTTTTTTTGGTTTTTTTGGGAATACATGACAGGTGGGGGTTGGACCAGAGGTGGTTGATAATAAGGTGGCCTTGAACGATGATATTGGGGGTATGGAGCTAGTGAGGTCGCAGCCATATATAGATAGGGAATATAGGAAATTTGGGGTATCGGTGGCTGAAAATTCAAAGGCCGATAAGAATTCATGGATGGAGAATAGGAGACCCTTGGGTTTGCCATTATAGCGTTAATATCCCCTTCTTTCTTCTTTGTGAATCCTATATGGGGTTTCTTCACACCACTTGTTCCACATACGATCTTGCCACTCCTCATCCCACTTTCTACTCTTTCTCCTAATATGACCATGTCGGAAAAATTTGATGACACACTCCCAATCATCTTATTATAAAAGGGCGATTAGAGAGTATCCATAAACATACCAACCATTTCTCTTTCAGATAAAAGAGGATCAACTTGTGATGCTACTTCTCTCCACCGTTGTGCATATTCTTTGAATGTTTCATTGTCCTTTTTTAATGAATTTTGCAATTGCATCCTGTCAAGGGCCATGTCAATGTTGTACCATATATTATTTCATGAAGGCATCATCCAAGTCTTTCCAAGAACGGATTCGATTTCGCTCGAGATGCATATACCAACTTAATGATGTCCCACTCAAACTGTCATGGAAAATATGAATGAGAAGTTTGTCATTATGAGCGTGAGAAGCCATTTTTCTACAATACATGGTCAGATGATTTTTAGGACATGTGGCACCTTTGTATTTTTCAAATTCAGGTACCTTGAATTTTGAAGGGATTGCTACATCGGGAACCAAGCACATATCACAAGCTTCTAGACCATAAGCATTATACTCCTCAATTGCTCTTATTTGTTCTTCTAAAACATGGAATTTTACTTTCGACTGTGTATTGTCACCGATAAATTGAGGTTGTTGCTAGTTCCGTTAGCATCAAAATGGGGAACTTGGGATGCGTTTAATGGAATATTTTTTGAGGGTATAGTATTTTGGGGTGGCGCATAGCCCAGAAGAGATGAGATTTGTGGTTGGTTTAGGTTTTCGGAGTTGATAGTTGAGTGGTTTGGGTTGTTGTCCATGGGGTTGATGACTAAGGGAGGAGTATAACCAGGTGGGAACCATACATAGGAAAATGCATAGCTATCGTACGAAATTGTAGGGTAGTCGAGGTATAGCCTAGTGGGTGAGAAGCGGTGGTTTGGTGTTATTCATTTGCAGTTGGAGGATTCTCATATATATTCTCCTTCTTTGCCAAGGCTTGTATAGCCTCTAGGATTCGATCAACCTTGTCCTTCAATTGGCTAACATATGCTCTCATCACTTCTTAGTATTGCTCAAGTTCATCCATGATTTTGGAGTTTGCAAGAAGCTGATAAGGGTGTCGGGGAAACAACTTTATTGATTTTTTTCTATATTTTTTAAAGAAAAAAATTCTATAAGTATGTATTAAATATGAATGGAATGAAGATGAAATCATTTAATTAGTTATCTCTTTTTAACATTATAGTTGGATGTTGAGGAATCATAAGCCTTACGTGAACACTCTTAACAAAACAAATTATTAGTGAAGAAAATATGGGGATCGATAAACAAAACAAGCAAATCATTCATTGATGAGAAAAAGAGTACATCACATTTAAATTAAAAACTACATCAACTATGGTATGTTAATCTTTTCTTTTAATATGACAACCAATCTTCTCCTCCAATTCTTCTACCAAATTTTTGCAATTTTCAACGAACTTGTAGACTTTGACTAGAGTATTGAGCAGATGAATTACTGCATCAATCTCTCTTCGATGCTTTGGAATTTTTATGATTGCTTGATTAGCTAGCATTGCCAATTTTGAAAAGCAGTTCTTCTAGCTCTTTATAGATCTCTTGATTCTTCAACTAACCAAGCAACTTCATAAAATGATATTCCCAATATATGGTTTCATCCTGTAAGTCATTATAGATCTTTTATTTATAATTAATGTAATTCTTCAACTCACTAGAAGTCTCCATCTCTGTTCTTAGTGCATCTTGATGTTTTGAGAGTAATTATTCAATTTCTTCTTTGTGTTGCCTCTCATTTTTCACTTAACTCTCGTACTCAGCTACCATATCTTTAAGTTGTTTCTTTAAAACTACAAGCTCTTTTTTTACATTCCTCTCAGAGCTTGCTGATTTTGTCCACAATTGTTTCCACATATAGGCATCTTCAATAGCTCTATTCCTTTCTTGCTCTCGCACATCTAATTCCTTATTTGCACCTCTCAAACAATCTTGTATGTTAAGTTTATTTTCCTTTTCAACTTTTAACTTCTTGTTGCTTCTCTCAATAAACTAATTTTTTAGGCTCACTCAGACCAATCAAAATGAAAAATTCAACTTCTTGTCTTCTCCATTTTGGTCACCGATCAGACTCCTTCTCGCCGAAACTCTATTTTCTGATCATATCTAACATCAAGTTCTACATTTATGATTTTCTTCTCTCTCTGGCGATCACGGTAGGACCAAAAAGAATGGTCGTCACTCCGACGTTGGGGACAGCATCGTCGAAGATTTATATTTTCTGTTTTATCTTTTATATCTTCTTGTTGTTGTTTATACTCCCGATCGGAACATTATATTTGTATAACAACAAATTTTTTTTTATTTTCTCATATATAACTCATCTTATATCATAATATTACATTTGTATAACAAAAAAAAGATTATAATATAAAGAGGAAGAAAAGAAAATACCTTACCTCTTCTTTTTGTTTCTGTTTGTCTTTTTATTTACTACTACTCTGACTGTTTTTTTCTTCCCTTTAGGTGTTTTTCTTAATATTGGATCTATTCAAAAAAATAGCCGCCTCGTTTTATTGATTTTTGGCCTCAATTTATATGCTAAAGTGGTGAATCTGTATGTTTGATGAGATAAATTTGAGCTCTGGTTTTTTTATTGTTTAGTAACATAAATCAAGCAACCCCATATAATTAGAGGAAAAAGTGGCTTATCTTTTGTGTTGAGTGTACAAAGAGCAAAAATAAGAACCTTATTAAGTTAAAATAAATAAATAAATAAGGGAGTGGACTTGCGTGCAGGAAGTGTTTGAATCTGCTTCGAAGCAGTTGGTGCTTTGCATTGCTTGCATCTTAGAAAAAGAAAATAAAAAAAAAACAGCTATAAACAGTAAGACATCTTTTCTTTGTTTGTTTTATATTTTGCTTTAATTTTTTGGGGTAATGTAATGGAAACGTCTATGTAAATATGGAATCAAAATTGGGTCAAATTTGTAAAATGATAAATTTTAGATTTTTATAATAATAATTGCAAAATATATATTATTATTTTTTAAAAAAATCATTTTCAAATGGTAGAACAAAATAGGGGTACTACAAAGTGTAATCTCATCTTAATGAGAGTTAGAATCCTAAAAACTAACTTTCTGTTGATTCAGACACAAGTTGAAACAATTCGATCATAATCAACCTACTCTAATACCATAAAATGAGATGTTCTAGCATTTCCTTGGGGGAAAATAACTAGTCCAAATTATGTTTTAAATATTGAATAAGAGAATGAGAGAAATATAAGAGAAAACTATATATATAAATAGAGAGAGAAGGCATATCAAATAAGAGAAGTGTTAGTGTGAGAGATGAGAGCATTAATTATGAGTTATTAGATTAAAATAGAGGGTTGCGATCTTTTAACTTAAAATGCACCTTGCGGTAGTATTACTCATCGAGGGACACATAAATTAAGGGACAACATATGCGTATTAACTAAACAGATCTCTACCTTTTATTTTAAATCAACGAATGATAATTAGTGCTCTCATCTCTCAAACTAACACACTCCTCTTACGTGATATGCCTCATATATATATATAAAATATTTTACAAACATGTAAGGGTTTGTGGTCCAACCACATGAAGAGTAAAATAAAAGAGTGAAACCACATATTTTGTCTTTACCCACGACAATTCCATAGGTAACATAAAATTATTCACGAATTACCCACGGACATGGGTTCGTAATAGGTAAATACTTACCCACGGATTGGATACACTTGCTTAAGGAATGTGCGTGGGTAGTACAACTCACCGAGTACTCATAGATTTTCTCTAGGTAAAGATTTAGTACTTACCCAAGGAAAATCACAAGTAACATTACTCACAAACAATCCTTGAAAAATTATATTGTTTTCTATTTGATATTTATAGGTTTATCCATGACATGTCCGTGGATAAATTAATGACGGAAGGAGCATGGATAATAACATTCAAATTATGTTTACTCATGGAATTTTCGTGGGCAATGAAGAAATGATTTTTAGTCTATTTTGTTTTATACTATTTGTTGTATTTTTTTAATCTATTTTTAAAATAAATTGTAAGCATAACAAAACATCATTGTCAAAACAAAGTGAAGTATTATGTAAATAGTGTTGTCAAAATACACCCATTGACACCACAAGTCTCAAAGTAAGGACAATTTACACTACAATAAGTCTCAAAATAAGCACATTGTCGCTACAATAAGTCTCTAGATAATGACACTATCGTAAGAATATATACAGATAATGCCTACAAGTCTAAGCAAAAGATGTAGTCCTAACTACTAAATTAAATTGACATAGAAATTAGTATTACTTCTCGCTGTCATCACCATCAGACTCATCCATATAATAATCAGTATAACGCCGACGACGGGAGGACTCTGCATGTATGGAAGCAACACTTTGTCAATGTTGCTACCTGCATCTGCTGCATCTGGAGCTCTATAGTGCGCTGCTCTGTTTTTGAGCTTCCTCTTGTCGACATTGCTCTGCTTTCCTTAGTTCCTACCGTACATCTCGTGTCTCACGTTTTGAAGGAAACAAGCAAGTACAGGAAGCCAAAGCTAATCTACTTGTCAAAAAGTATGAACTTTTTCAGATGGAAGAAGAAAGACACAAGTACATCTCGTATCTCATGTTTTGCAGCTTTTACTCGCTCCTCAAATGTTGTTATATATGGAGCTATCTCGTTAGAGTGCTGAGACACGACATTAGCACAACCTCTAGATAGACGAGAATCTGAGACTAGACATGCGACACTTGATCTATATAGCGATGATCTATCTCCGACACCACAGTTCGCCCCTTATTCTTTTCCCCAACATATTGGACCCACATGTCTAAGCGAGCTTCCGCATTAACCACTTTGATGCAACTACTAGATATTTTTCCACCTTTGAGGCTTGTTGCAACTCACCTTGAAATGTTTTCTGCTCAAATATAAAATAATGTAACATAATCAAATTACTTTTACAAGAAACACAAATGAAAGAATGAATTATTTAATATCCCTTACATATGTTCTTTTTGCTCTTTCATCAACCCAGGAGTTGTCTTTCTTAGTGTGAGTAAAGTTACTCATAGATTTTCACTGGGTAAAGACGTAGTACTTACCCACGGAAAATCACAAGTAACATTACTCACAGACAATCCTTGAAAAATTCTATTGTTTTCTATTTTATATTTATAATTTTATTCATGATATGTCTGTGGGTAAATTAATCACGGAAGGAGCATGGATAATAACACTCAAATTATGTATCGTTAACTCGTGGAATTTTTGTGGGTAATGAAGAAATGATTTTCAGTCTATTTTGTTATTTTTACTATTTGCTGTATTTTTTAATCTATTTTTAAAATAAATTGTTAGCATAACAAAACATCATTTTCAAAAAAAAGTGAAATATTATGTAAATAGTGTTGTCAAAATACACATCGTGATTACCACAAGTCTCAAAGTAAGAACAATTTACACTACCATAAGTCTCAAAATAAGCACATTGTCGCTACCATAAGTGTCAAAATACACATAATGACACTATCATAAGAATATATATAGATAATGCCTATAAGTCTAAGCAAAAGATGTAGTCATAACTACTAAATGAAACTGACATAGAAATAAGTATTACTTCTTTTCGTCATCACTGTTAGACTCATCCTCATCATAATTAGGATAACACCAACGGCGGAAGGACTCTTCCTGTATGGAAGCAACACTTTTTGCCAATGTTGCGACCTGCATCTGGAGCTCTATAATGCGCTGCTCTGTTTGTTGAACTTCCTCTTGTTGATGTTGCTTTGCTTTTCTTAGCTTCTTCTATACATCTCGTGCCTCTTGTTTTGCTGCTTTTGCTCACTTCTCAAATGTTGTTATATGTGCATCTATCTCGTTAGAGTGCTGAGACATGACATTGGTGCAACCTCTAGATGGACGAGAATCTAGGACTAGACTTGCGACACTTGATCTATAAAGCGAGGATCTATCTCCAGCACCACAGTTTGCCCCGTATTCTTTTCCCCAACAGATTGGACCCACATGTCTAAGCGAGCTTCCGCATTAACCACTTTGATACAAATACTATATATTTTTCCACCTTTGGAGGCCTACTGCAACTTACCTTGAAATGTTTTCTGCTCAAATATAAAATAATGTAACATAATCAAATTACTTTTACAAGAAATACAAATGAAAGAATGAATGATTTAATATCCCTGACTTATGTTATTTTTGCTCTTTCATCAACCCAAGAGTTGTCTTTCTTCTTAGTGTGAGTTTTTAAAAAGACCTCATCCAATGTGGGGTCTCTACCTATTTCTTCAGCCTTAAAAAAATAAAACAACAGAAAAATGAATAGGATGAGAGCCACATTTCAACAGCAAAATATTTCAGCAAAATAGTTATATACTTTCTTAAACAGCAGCACAACAACACAACAAAACAATAAAAATAGCAAATAATAGGCATGTCCTTGAGTCAAACATTAAATGGTCATATAGTAAAGACTTTGACATAGAAAGTGTACCATATGAATGATATGTTCTGCGATGGATATATATCCGCCAGTATGGACAGATCCTTATTTCGAAGAAGCACAATTTTTCTTAGCTCGATTTGATATCTCCTTATATGACGGATCCATCCATATCTTCTCAAGAACATTCAAAACACTCTCACCCATCCAAGTTGGACACTTGCGCTTCTTTATCACTTGCATCAATATCTTAGAAAGACGCATTGATTCTTTTGTATTGAAGATATTCTTAATCTAAAAATTGTGCTAAGGCAACCAAGCAACTTTTTCCTGCAACATTACACTACAATAAGTAATAATGTACTAATTAGTATCCACACAATAGTTGAACTCATTAATAGGATATATAACATAATCTTAACCAAATTTGTCGAACCAATGTTCCAAAGTTATTTCGGGGATTGCTCCTCGTCTACGATGCAGATCAATATATTGTGATGTACTGACTGAGGTGAGCGCCCTCAAGGCCACCCTACATGGTAACCACCTATAAACAAGTTATAAACAACATAAAATATATTAGTGTACGTACATTACAATTTATTAAAAAGTTATAGATATAAAGTACATATCTATACATTTAATTTTAAAAAAATAACTTGAAACGAACCCTTAACCTCATGTAGTAATGAGGACTTAATTGTAATCAGTTACATACCCTCGACCATCTGGTCATATCATTGTTCTCCCATCAAGCACAACCCCATAACTAGAATTGGAGCATCATGACCTTTGAGCCTTATTACCTATAGCAACAGGTATTGAAGGTGGTGGATTAACGAAAACTGAAGTATATAATGAGGCAATAGATGTTATTGGTTGTGATGGGGAATGATTAGTAATCGGGGAAATGTTGTCTTTTGGGACAAAACCCGGTGTGGGCATAATCATTATAGTTGGTTCAGATTGATGCACCTTATTAGGTGTGGGTGGAAGCACTGCAACATGTTGGGTAGGAGGCTTAACATGTTGTTGGGTGGGATGCCGCACATGTTGTGAGGTTGGTGTAGTGTCATTGACATCTAGTGTCAATTGATCAATTGTTGCTTGTACCTGCTGAGCTACCTGAGTTACCTTATCATGCGATTTTTCTTCAAAGGAATCTTAAGTCTAATCTTTTCTTTTTTCTTTTGGAGGCATCTATAAAAAATAAGATGAATAAAAACAATTAGCACACATAATAGTAACAATTCAATATATATTTTCTTTTGGAGAAATCTATAAAAAATAAGATGAAGAAAAACAATTAGCAAATAGAATAGTAAACACAATTCAAGATTATCAACTCAACAATATTAAAGAATCTGAATCTAAAACTAATATATAAAAAAAGAAAAATATGAAGATTTAGACAAACAACAACTGCTATTTATACTAACTAAAAATTCAAACACCGATTGAAGAATCATCCCCATCTTCATCATCCATATCACTATCATTATCAATTGGAATATTTGGAACTAACGTTACATTGACTTCTTCGTCGCCATGTGTTTCATCATGCAAGCCAACCATTTCTTCCATTTCAATTAATTGTTCAACACGTGCTCTACATCTTGATATGGCATGTCCTCATCAACGTCGTCCATCTCTACATGACCCATAGGCTTTGTTTTAATAACTGCAGACCAGGGACGCTTGTCAGATCACATTTCAAGATAGGGTACATAATACACTTGTCTAGTTTTTTGTGCAATTATGAAGGGATCATAGAGATTATATTTTCGATTCATCTTGATATCACAATATCATACTGCGGATGAACTTTGGTTCCTCTGTTCCGTCTAGGATCAAACCATTAGCAATAAAATAAGGCTACCTTGTGAGGCAATTTATAATACTCCAACTCAAAGATATGTTAGATGACTCCATAGAAATCATCTTCCCCATCTCCATTAACCCCTTTCACATAAACTCCACTATTTATGGTTTTCTAACCCTGAGACCATGCTTTTGTGTGACATTTGTACCCATTAATGTAACACATGTACCAAGTTTTGACCATTGTGTCAGGATCCCAAGCTAATGATAACAAGTTAGGGTCGGTCACACCATTTGCGTTGTCACTGGCCTATACAAACAAGATATTCACAATAGTTAGGTGAGAAGTTCTAATTTATTTGCAACAAACTTCAATAAAGCACTTACATACGCACAAAACCATTCTTGAAATTCACAATGTATACAAGTTTGAGATATAGGATTTTCTTCAATAATGGAATTACAGTGCAAAAATGCGCCGACAATAATGAGAAAATGGTTATACATGTATTTGGTAATTATGTGGGGTGTGTGCTTACAGACTTCTTATCAATATATGGCTTGGCCTCGTTGCAATTGTTTGGGCCTTCCCATTAGGATGTCCTAATTGATTGCTAATTGATAATGTTGTTGTGATGACATCATTTAACTTTGCAGCTTCATTATGTTGGTTTCAAACAAACAAAGAGATTGTTTTGAAATAGTGGGAACAAAAATATGTTGTCTCTCGATGTAAGTATGGCATACATATTGAGCCTTCCACTCTAGCCTTGTTTTTCATTGTGCGCTTAAAATCACTCATTATTCTGGAAAAATGAGAGCAATAACCTAATAAATGTGGAAATATCTAGAAAAAAATGAAATCCTTAATGGTGAATACAAGATACCTCTTAAATGGAACCATCCATCAATATTGAACTAGACAATCAACTTTTGCCTCATATGGGATGTGAATTGGAGGATGCTCAATTTAATCAAAGAATTCTGGTGGGAAGATTCTTTCATGTTTGAATATGATGAATAGAATATTTTCACCCAATTTGACCAATTCATCATGTCTTAACGTATTGTTGCACAAGCCCTAAAAGAATTGACTTAATTCTATTAGAGGTTTCCACACATGGCCAGGCAATGAACTAAATGCAAATGGAAGTCAACACTCTATAAATATGTGACAATTGTGGCTTTTCATCCCATTCATATGTCCTCTATTAACATCTGTACATCTTGCCAAGTTAGAAGCATACCCATCTAGCATCTTAAGCTCCTTTATCCATTTACAAACTTATTTTGCCTCATTATACGTAAGTCAATAATTTGTCTTAGGTTTTTTCATTTTTCCATTGTCATGTGGAACCAAATCCTAGTTGCTAGGCTGGCAAATGATGGCCAAGTCCATTCTTGTTTTTCATTGTCCTTTGTCTTGTTCTTAACATTTATGACAATGTTAATACACATTATCAAAGAAATTTTTTTATATGTGCATGACATCTAAATTGTGCCTTAATAAATTATCTTTCCATATTATTTTTAACAAGACCTCAAGATGTGTGGCTTCAAATGGTTCAGTCCATATACAAGTGTGATTATGGTCCAACTCCTAATTTGATCACAACTAGAATTAGGTCAAATTTTTTGACAGGTTTAGGTTTGTCTTGGGAGCCTCTGAGTTGGGTCAAATACATGTTAACTTTTGGAAACCACAACATCCACACAATTCACGTTCGTTTGATGAAGTACCCAGTTAATATTGTGCTTGTTGGTGATCATTCTTTAAATATTTGGAATTATATTTCTAGAATTGGAGTTTGGGATTTATAACATATGGCTTCTTATCTATCATATGAGCATCTAATCTATTTTGTTATTATGCCTCTTCTGATGAACGTGAATGGTGTGGATGTTGCGGTTTGCATGTCACGATTGATGGTGTGTTTTCTTTTAAGTCTTGCTTATTTCCATATTAGAGAGCTTAACACACAGCTGAGACCACAAATTTTTAGATGAGGGTGGCATTGGAAAGGTTTGAGTTTCTTTGTTGTCCCATTTAGAAAATTGCCCAAGTTTGTCAAATGATAATAACATATTTCTTATAGGTATGAGTTATGATCCTACTTGCCATGTATGTGCTAGTGTTGTGGAAACAATCTTGCATGTGTTTACATATTGTGTTTTTGCCAAAGAGGTGTAGAATTATGTCTCTACGAACCCTATACATATGCTATCAAGTTTGTTTCAGTGAAGTAGAGCCTTTATCAAATCCTTTTTTTCAGTTGATGTTGTTCAAATAACTAATATTGTTATCTTTGGAAGCCACAAATGGAGTGTACCGCCAGGATTAATTGTGATGGGTTTGTGATAATGTGTGGTGCTCTGACGTCTTGTGGTGAGGGATACAAATGGTGTTTTGTTTTTGGATACTCCTTTAATCTTAGTGGTTGCAATATTTTTATGACTAACCTTGGGCTATTCTCAAAGGGGTGCAATTATTGATTGATTTTAGGTTTGTGCATATAGATGTTGACTCTTGATTTGTTTATTATTATATCCATATCTCTAATGGGTTCAATCTATGTCACTCATGCTATTATTTGATTGAGCAAATAAAATATCATCTTTCTCGATTTCTCATTTACTCCATTAATCATCTTTATCATAAGACTAATCAAGTTGCAAATTGTTTAGCCAATTTTCGATTGTCTAACCCAAAACGTACATATTAGGTTCTTTGATGCCCCTCCTTGCTTTTTCTCAATTGAGTTGGCTACTATTTTAGAGTTGTGGCATTCTTGAGAGGCATTTAATTTTTTTTTCTTGTTTTTCTTTTGTTTGGGGCTTGCCTCTTTATTTCATAAAAAAAAGTTGTTTAACTCACTATATCTTTGTGACTTTGTCAATTTTACCGTGAAATAAATGATACACTTAGGAGTGTATATGGAGTAGGTTGAGTTGTTTTTAACTAAACCCAATATCTGAACCAATCAGTTTCATTTTAGTTGGGTTGAGCTCTCAACATGTGATTTTTATATCAAACATGCACCAAATCAACCCCATTTTGAAATTTATATACATATCTACTCTATTTTTTATATTAGTGGATGTCTTCATTTGAAGAAAAAAAAGACCTATTAATGAACATGATCTTTCCATTTATGGTGTGTTTGGTTGGAGGTATATGGAGGAAAGGTGAAGTAATGTTTTTAAGTTTTTGTTTTTAGTTCCATTTTTAGGAGGAGATGGGAGGGAGCCAAAAGCTCATTTTGTTCCTATCAATTTTGGGGGGAGTTGGAGAGGAGGGAAGCAACACAACATAAAACTCATTAAAACTTTTTCCCCTCCCCTTGAACCAACACTAGTGCAATTTAATCTTATTATATATGCAATTTTAGATCGCTTGTTATACACCTAATGTAATAAATAGGCGGTGCCAAATTTGTTAGATCTGTTATATTAAACCGCTCTAACAAGCATTTTAAACAAAAATTTGTTTCATATGTTAGATCTGTTATATTAAACCGTTCTAACAAGCATTTTAAAAAAGAAATATTTGTATGATTTGTTAGATCTGTTATATTAAACCGTTTTAACAAGCATTTAAAAAAAATATTTGTTTGATCTGTTATATTAAACCGTTCTAACAAATACTTAAAAAAAATTTATTTGATTTGTTAGATCTGTTATATTAAACCGTTCTAACAAGCATTTTAAAAAAATTGTTTGATTTGTTAGACCTGTTACATTAAACCATTATAACAAGCATTTTTTAAAAAAATCCTCTAAATTAACCAAAACATTAGAAAAACAGGCGTGAAACCCATTTTTCATCCTTCAGTGTGAATCGTATGAGCTACTCATAAGTGAAACCCATTTTAATTAGGGAACTCATCATCAAATGCAAAACTCTTTCATCCTAAGTTGATATCCCATTTTAATTAGCGAACTCTTTCATTGCTTCATCCTTCAACCCGAAATCCTTCAGCACTTTCATCCTTCAATCTTCAGCCTTCAGCGCTTTCATAATTTCAGCTTTCAACGCGAACTTCATTCTTCAGTTGTTCAGCTCGAACTTCATTCTTCATTCTTCAGCCTTCAGTCTTCCTTTGGTTTTCACAATCAACAGGTAAATGTAATTACAGTGCATGTAATTACATTGCATTCTCTCTTCGCGCGCTTTCAAATCAAAACTATATAAAGCCAATGAGAGTTGTTATTGAGAGCTCCATTTGGGAACTGAATCCATCAATATTCATCTTCCTCTTCGTTTGTTGCTGCTTCTCGATTTTTCCTTATCCTCATTCTTCTAACCTCAACAGAACCTCTACAATCTTCGACCATGGCATCTCTTCATCGTTTCTTCATTTTCAACGGAACTTCCTTTTCCTCTATTCTCTTGTTTCAGGTTCGTTTTCTTCTTTAGTTTTACACTGTTAAGTTTCCTAGAAAATGTGATAGATCTGTATTCAAAAATTTGAATTTCTTTTGATTTATGGAGGTAGAATCTCTGCGTAATTTTGATAATTGTTAATTGCTTTCTTAATTTTTGTAATGGGATTTTATTTATATATTGTTATTTCTAATTTGTTATGTTTTGGAAACTGAATGTCGAATTCGATTTTGTTTATAATGATTAGTTATTACTCAATTAAGCTTTAGATTGGAGGTGTGAAATTATGAATGATGATTTCATTTGTCCTATTTTTCATCTTATCAGTCGTGGAAGGTTTATGGTCAGTGTTCGGGGAATTTGAGTTGGCTTCCTATGGATTTGGCAGGGAGAAGATGATCACGTCTCTAAGTTACGGATATACAACTGCTCTATTTGCTACTCCTTTCCTTGGCATGCTTTCATATTTTATGTGAGCATCTTGTTTCACTTGCTATTATTACTAGATCACTTGAAAAACATTATTATGTTTTTGTGATTCAACATTTGTAAATATACACAAATTTTGTTGTTGTAAGTACGATTTTCTGTTTTGATTATTTGTGTTGCAGTAATGTGTATCAGCCAAACGTATTGTATGAAATCCCTTCCATGTGGAACTATTTTATTTTATGTTTATTTTAGTGGATATTTGAGATGATATTAAGAGTACTTTTTATTTTGCAAATGCAACCTTCCATGATATGTGCATTTCCAAATTTTAAGGATGATCTTATCATAAATCTTGTAACCTATATATTTTGCAATGTCAGTCTCATTTTCCATTGTATTATTACTTTTAAATGATTCTATTGAATTGGTCAAGCATCCTTTTATATGTGATTTGAACTTGAAGTAGGGTTAGTGTTGGAACCAAATTGGTTCGATCAAATCAAAGTTTTGATGTTAACAAAAGTATTTTATGTAAATAGTATTTTGACTTAAAAGAACAAATCATAAGCTGTGCAAAATCAAAAGATGACACCACTAGAGGATACATCCAGAGGAAGCAACCAGAGGATAGAAATGTCACCAGAAAGGTTTCGGCCAGAGGAAACATCCAAAGGGTACCAAAGGATGCATCCTGAAGGCACCAGAGGATATCAGAGGATGTCATCAAAGGGAAAATATCAAAGAAAAAACAACATCATCAGAGGATATCTTTCTTGGCCCAGATCAGAAGGAAGCAGAGTCCAGAAGGAGACTTGGTCCAGACCAGAAGGAAGCCTGTTAGAGGGAGACTTGTTCCAGACCAGGAGGAAACATAAGTCAGACTTGGTCCAGACTCAATCCTGACCAGAAGATAGCTTGGTCATGAATATAAGAATCAGTCCAGACTTAATCCAGACTTGGTCCAGAGCAGAAGATAACTGGTCCAGAACAAATGACTTGGTCCAGACCTGGTCTAGACCAGAAGATAGCATGGTCCAGAACATAAAACTCAATCCAAATCAGAAGAAATAATTGTCCAGATTTAATCCAGACTTGATCCCGATCAAAAGATAAATGTCCAGATTAAAAGATCAATGGTCCAGATTAAAATATCATAAGTCCAGATTTAATTCAAATTCAATCCAGACTCAGTCCAGAATTGGTCCAGATCAGAGGAAAAATGTTCAAATCAATGGTCCAGATTTAAGTATCGTGGCCCAGTATTGGCCGAGATCAGAAGATCAGATTATATGGCCCAGTGTTGGCCGAGATCAGAAGATCAAATCATATGGTCCAGTGTTGGTCGAGATTAGAAGATCATATCATATGGTCCAGTGTTGCCGAGATTTGAGGATCACAGAATTAGGGCATATCAGATTACATAAGTCCAGAGTTGGTCGAGATCAGAAGATCATACGGTCCAGATTTTAATCATGATGAAAATCAGTGATGACTTGATTAAAATTCGAAAAAGACTTGATTAAATTTTGATAGAAAGTTGATCAAAGTATTAAGGGGATTTGATTCAAAAAATTACTGAAGACTTGAAGAAATTTGAATACAATCTGAAGCTTAAAAAGATATTGTTTGAAATTTAAAGAAACAAGATTGGTCAACAGAATTTTCAAATGCAATATGAAGCTAAAAAGATATGATTTTTATTTTAGTGAAACCCGATTGGCCAAGTTATTTTTGCAAGAGAATCTGGACAGATATAGCTCGAATTTGATCATGGAAGAAACCCTAATTTTCATCTATAAAAATAGGCTCAAGGCAAAAGACTTTGCATCGAAAATCAGTAAAAGAGTCATAAACTTCCAGAGGCAAACACTCGAGTTTTCAGTGAGGTTAATTGTGAGTATTAGCTTTCCAAAAGCAAGTACTCTTATTTTTCGTTCCCTTGTGTCAGATCTATATTGTTGAAGTAGAGTCTACAATCTGAAGAGTCAGAAGAAGTAGCAGGTGACTTAGCAATTAGATTCAAGGTGTTGAAATCCCTTCTGCAATCTAGGGTTGTCAGATTGGTAGGAGAAGACTTGACTTGTGAAGTCAAGGTGTTGTGTTCCTCAAAAGTCTAGGATTGTTAGACTGTTTGGGAAGACTGACTTGGAGGGTCAATAGTGCTGTTGTAATTCAGAGGTTTTGAATTAGTGGAAAAATCCTTCAAGGTGAAGGGACTGGATGTAGCCTAGTTAATGGTGAATCAGGATAAATCTTTGTGTTGAATATTTTACTTTATCTGCTGCTAATTCTGCTTGCTTATATATCAGATTTTAAATAATCATCAAAAATAGAAAAAGAATTCAAGTATTACAAACACAATTCAACCCCCTCTTCTCGTGTTTGCACTCTCAGTTAGCTATCATTTTTGTTACATGTTAAACTAACTTATTACTTATTATTTTAATAGAGGTCACAAGAAAGTTTGTATGATCTTTTGCATCCTACACTTCTTTGTCGGTGTATGGAATAAGATTACGCAACAACCAAGCATTTTCATGACTAACATATGTCTCTCTATGGCAAATACAATATTCTCATTCAGTTTTGAGTCTTAGATAGTCACTCAACATGAAAAGGTAATTAGTAATTTTCTTCTGTATTTTCACTAGGAGCTTAATTCTTCCTGATTGAATGACTTGATTCAGATTTTTTTTCCTTTTCCCCTTTATAGGGAAAGTATTTAGCTGCCAAGGATATAACATAGGGATGCTTAAAATATCTATAATTTAATGTCAATCTTGTTTGTGTATTTGTCTGCAGCAAGGACACAAACTTGATTCACTTAATGACATATATTGGTTAATGACTTTCTTTGAGTCTGCATGTTTTATTGGCATCCAAATGTTTGCAAATTGGTTGATTGATAATAACATGCAAAAATACACTGCTCCTTCCTGTGCAATCATCTTCTTAGCAATCATATGCTTCATTTTTCTCACCAGAGGATGGACAGAAACTCTGGGAACAACATCTTTAAAGGAGTATAGTTTTTCTTTCCTATGCAATCATCTTCTTAGCAATCATATGATGTAATTATATGTTTCCATGTAATTTCATTATCATTGATTTTTAAATGTAAAGCTTCATATGAAGTTTTGTGTCTTATGGTTGACTGAAAAATTCTAGTTAATAGGGTAATATGTGAAACTCTGATTATGCATATGTGAGGAGTGAAAGTTATGGAAAAAAATTATAAAGTTAATTATTTAAATCGATTGGCTCATCGATATAATAAATCAATTTTGAATATTACTTGTTATATTGGTTCAAATTTAACCGATGTAATAAATCAATTTTGAATTTGATTTGTTATATTGATTCTAATTTTTTTGATGTAATAAATCAATTTTGAATATGACTTGTTATATTGGTTCAAATTTAACCGATGTAATAAATCAATTTTGAATTTGACTTGTTATATCTATCATTTTAGCCGATTTTATAATTAACTATTTATTACAATGATTGATGTTAGATTGGACAAGTAACCGATCTAAAATGTACATAAGAACCGATCTAACAAGGTTTAATTACACTAGTGCAAACACAACCATTAAAATTCATCATCTTCCCTAAACCCAACATATCTCCACTTCCCCTCTCTCCCCTTCCCTCCTCTCCCCTCCTCTTAGTTGAACCAAACATACTCTTAATGATTGTGTGTAGGTATTTAAAAATAAATAAATAAGAAGCTCTCTGTTTGAAAACGGGGATTTCATATAATATTTTAAATTTTTTCTTTATTGTATTAAACAAAGTAAAAAAATAATACAGTTAAAAAATATTTTTAGTTTAATTCATCAAAATTGTTAAAAAAATAATAAAACTAGAAAAAAAAATATTAAAATTTTTTTACAAATGTTGACTGTAATTAACTTTTGAAAAATATTTTTAAATATAACGGTGGTAACTTGACGAATCTCATATTTTCTTGCAACTTTTTTTCTATCGCCCATTTCAATTGTAGTAGGAGTATTATTTGAGTGACTTTTTTAAATTTTCACATTTTAGGAATACACTATTGCAACTTCATATGAAGTTCAACATTTTTCATTGGGCATTATCGAAGCTCGTTCGTTGTAAACGTGGAGTACATTAACAACATTGACGTGCATCTATCTGACCATTTGTTTGGTTAATAAAATAAAGTGAAAAGAAAGAAAGTGGAAAGAATGAAAGAGAGATAATTTTAGTAGTTGTTTGGAAGGAGGAAAACCAAGAGGAAAGAAATGTTAAAACTCTCTCTCCCTTTGTTTGATTGAATAGAAAGTGCAAGGAAAGAAAAATATGTATTTGTGAAATGACAAATATACCCTCTAAGCAAATGATAACATGATACAAATAAAAATATTAAAATTAGAAAGCAAAGAAGAGTAAACTAGAATTTTGAACATAGAATAAAATAGTAAATTTACTAACAATTCCTTTTTATAAATTCAATATCCCTTTAAAAATTATTTTAACCAATTACTTAATTTTTATTAAATTTATGTTTTGAGTAAAAAATAAATTAAATTTACTTTAGAATATATGAAAAATTGGATTAACCTCCTCCGAGTTTTCTTTTAAATGACACATGCACTCCACTATAGTTTTAAAAAATCATTCACCTTGTTTATATATATTAAAAAAATTACATCAAATACTTTTTTTACAATATTTATATCTATTTATGTCATTTACTATACGACATAATTAGAGTTTTTATTTTAATTTGTAGATGTATAATCATAAATCTTATATTTGCAATTTTAAAATGTATAATTATGTATATTCTTAATGATTATGTATGTTCTTAATGGTACAACCAAATGGTATATTATAATATCTTTTTGAAAAATAATAGATAGAGTTGTGAGTGTGACTTAAAAAAAATGTTATGCATAATTTTTTTAATAAATACAAAAAAAATAAGTGTATTTTAAAAACTAGAAAAAGGATGAATATCATTTAAAATTTTTTTAAAAAAGGTAAATGCAATTTCATCTAAAATATACTATATTATGTTAGCATTCAAATTTAATGCCTAGAAGGGCTAGGACTACATGGAAGCTTCACACAAAAAAATTTGACATGGAAGCATCAATTATTTGCAACTCAAATTGAAAGTTTATGAAATAAGCATAGTTGGAAACCGACCATACATTCGATTAGCAAAGTATCAGTTTATATTCACAAAAATCAGGAAATTAGGGGGCACTTTCTTATTCTTAAGTTAAATATTTTTTTAATCCCTTTAAATATATTAACTTTAATTTTTAGCTCATCTAAAAAATTTGTTTTCTTATCAATTTTAATTAATATTTTTTAGAAAGTCACCTTGCATGTTTCAAATAATTTTATTTTTGTAATATATCATTGATAAGACTTTAAAATATCATTAAGTTAATAATTTAATCATTTAATTTTAAATTTTTATTAATTTATTTAGGGTAATGGATACATATATCCCACTTTTTTTTTCTTTCCCAGATTGCCCCACTTTAAAAAAAATTGCTCAGATTGCCCTACTTTTTGGGCCCAGTTGCTCGTCGCAACCTGAGTCTGCGACGACCTGAAGGGGAATTTTTTTCTGGCAGTTGATCTTCGCACCCCCAACATGCGATGATCTACACCCTTTTTTTTTTGCTCATCACACCCCCAGGATGCGATGATCTACACCTTTTTTTTTTGTTTAATTTAAAAATTTAAAATAATTATAATAAATTATAAATATTTAAAATAATTAATAAACCATAAAACCTAAACCCCAAACCCTAAACCCTAAACCCTAAACCCCAAACCCTAATTTTTTTTTAATTTAATAATTAAAAATAATTATAATAAATTATAAATATTTAAAATAATTCATAAATCCTAAATCGTAAACCCTAAATCCCAAACCCTAAACCCTATTTTTTTTTAATTTAATAATTATAATAAATTATAAATATTTAAAATAATTCATAAACCCTAAATCCTAAACCCTAAATCCCAAACCCTAAACCCTAATTTTTTTTAATTTAATAATTAAAAATAATTATAATAAATTATAAATATTTAAAATAATTCATAAACCCTAAACCCAATTTTTTTATTAATTTAATAATTAAAAATAATTAAAAATAATTAAAATAAATTATAAATATTTAAAATGATTAAAAAAACCTAAACCCTAAACCCTAAAATGAAATAAAAAAGATAAAAAAACTTTCATAAATAATGTTAATAATATTAATAATTACAGATTAAATAATAATAATAATAATAATAATAAATAAAAGAAAATTTTAATAATAATAAACATAATAAAAAAATTAATATAAAATAATATTTAGGATAAAAAAATTTGTAATAATAATAAACATAACCAAAAAAATAAAATTATAAACATAATAATAATAATAAATTATATTAATAAATTTAAAAAAAATACATTAATTTGAAATGAAAAAAATACATCAAATTTGAGTAAATGTGCCGGCAGCATTTGGACAATGTTTTCTAGTATGACCAGAGACCCGACATAATCCGCACTTTCTTGACACTCTTTCTCTAGTGTCCATTTCTGTTCTAATGCGTTTGCTTTTTGAACGACCTTTCTTGACCCTCCGCATGAGAGGATTGTGACATACCTTAACACCTTGATATTCTGGCCAATATCCTTTGTTTGGTATAGGTCTGAACGTTTCGCCGTACACTTTTAGTAACGTTTCCACCATGTACACATCAGGTATAAGCCTCCAATAATCAAATTTGATACTAGAACATGTTGCTATCACATGTGAACAAGGCATGTGTTTAGCTTGATATTTCCCACAGTCGCACCAATTGTTAGAAAGGTTTACACTGTAATGACCAATTGGTCGTCCTTCTATTGGATTTACCGTTTCGTGGACCATGAAAGTATGGTTGGTTCGATCAAAACTATCAACTCTATGACTATTAGATTTACTTATTTCAGATTTCATAAAATTGAAGCATGTTTCTGTGAATACCTGACCAGAAGCTAAAATTGATGCGTATAGTTTTCCCATGGATGGAAATAGTGTCCCTGTTGTTGATTGGACTAAATCAGTGATAGGAAGGTTCCATAGTGCTTTTAACACTCCGTTGATTGACTCCACAAGGTTGGTGGTCATCTGACCCCAACGGCTACCTTCATCAAATGCTTGAATCCAATCTTGTCGCGGTATGTTATCTAACCATTTCAAAGCCTCCGGGTTTAATATGCCAATTTCTCTGCGGTAGTGTCGATATGTAAGTTCATTAATTGAGTAACCTGTATTGATATAGTAGACAATTCATTGTTAACTAATTATAAAAATTAACAATTAAATTATTAAAAATTACACTAATTATAAGAAATAAGAATGAAATTATTACCCATGCAAACAACTTTTTTCTTCAAAGCATTATCCTTAAATTCCCTTGCGAAATTTTGTGCAATATGTCGGACGCAGAACACATGCTTTGACGGAGGATCTTGCCATCCATTATTTGGATTGTTGTAAGCACTCTTAATGGATTCGTGTCTATCCGAAATCAAACAAATGTTGGGTTGTGGAGTGACATGTTTTCTTAAATTTCTCAGAAAGAAACTCCAACTCTCTTTTGTCTCACCTTCCACAAGAGCATAGGCAATAGGAATTACATGGTCGTTCCCATCTTGGGCAACTACTACTAATAGAGTTCCCTTGTACTTGCCGTACAACCAAGTCCCATCAACTTGTACAATTGGTTTGCAAAATTTGAACGCAGATATGCACGGAATGTAAGCCCAAAATAGTCTATGAAATATTCTTATCCCACTTATCAAACTATTCTCATGATAAGCTGGGATCATTTCCATTTCAATTTTAGTTCCTGGAGCAAACGTTTGCATAACCAATAACCATTGTGGGAGTTGATTGTAAGACTCTTCCCAATTGCCATAAATTTTTTCGATGACTTTATTTTTTCCCATCCAAGCCTTTTTATAACTAATTGTGTAGTTGTGTAAGGCTTGAATCTGAGCAATAATGACCGTCACTTTGATTGAAGGATCCACTTTCAAAACTTGCATTACGCTTGCAAATATCATATTCGAATCGAGCTTCGTATGATCTTGTGACAATGCCGAATTTGTGCATGTATGAGGCAAATTCAATTTACCAATCACCCACAAATCACTTTTTTTTGCGTTTTGAAGCTCTACATCTAAACAAACAATTTGGAGATGAACAACAAATAACGTACCTTTCTAAATCTGATTTCTGTACCACAAAATTCAACGATTGTTTTAAATGGTACCGTTTGATTGCATGTACGCATTCATCCTTGTTTTGAAACTTCATTCCAACGACAAGAGTTCCATATTTTGCTGGGTCTTCGTTAACGAACATAACATCAAATTCACTTGATTGCTCTCCATTATCTAAATTGATATTCTTCATGTATGAGGGTGGATTGAATTCTGCCTCCATATCTTCGTCAACAACATTGTCATCGTCAGAATCACCAGATGATTCATCGAAGTATGTCTCATCATCTTCACTATAATCACTCAATTCTTCCTCGTTGATATCATATAAGACACTAAGGGGAAGATCGCATTGGGGACTTACTGGAAGAGATTCCTGATGGAGTTGAAAACTTTCAGGATGAGTTTGTTCTAGTTGGCTAGAGAATGGTTCATAATGTTGTGATGGTTCACATTGTGATGGTTCACACTGTGATGGTTCATAGTGTTGTGATGGTTCACATTGTGATGGTTCATAGTGTTGTGATGAAGAATATAGGTTGGGTTGATAAGGGTTGGTTTGATCAAAAGATGGGATGTAGTCGAGATTGGGTATGATTGAGGACGATGGTTGATCAATGTTTGAGTATGTTTGAGGACCATCTTCAAAGTTAACATATAACTCAATGGTGCCAAGTTGTGACCACTGTACATAAACATCAAACATGAGCTGAACATCTTCGTCGTCACAAACCTTAAGAAGTTCAAACCTTGTTGTATTTTCACCGAAGAAAACAAGGTGTCGATAAACTATATCAGTTATCGTCACTTTGTCATGGAGTTGTAACTTTTTTTTAATAACATTATTTAGACGAGCAAGATTGCTTCCATAATGTATTTTGAACGCCTTTTTGTAATCACTTACAAATGTTTTACCTTCAACAACGTCGACTATTGTACCATTGTAATAAACAATACAAATTACTTGTTGAGAATCCATGAAAAATTTTTTTTTTAGTAAGTATGAAATGCTACAAGGTATAATGAGATAGAAGGTGTGGTAAGATAGTGAGATTTATTGTTCTATTTATAGAATGTATTGAGATTTATTTATCATCTAGATCATCCACGACCGTTGATAAAAATAATTGAAAGGCCAAGATTAAATATGATTGATATTTTTCATCCTGATCATCCACAACCGTTGATAAAAAAATTGTAAGGCCAAGATTAAATAGGAATTAAACCAATTTGATTGGTCCAAATCCAATAACTTGGATCCATCATCACAATCGTTGATAAAAAAAAATTGGAAGGCCAAGATTTAATACAACTTGGACCAATTTGATTGGTCCAAATCAAATAACTTGGATCCATCATCCACAACCGTTGATAAAAAAATTGGAAGGCCAAGATTTAATACAAGTTGGACCAATTTGATTGGTCCAAATCAAATAACTTGGATCCATCATCCATAGCCGTTGATAAAAAAACATGGAAGGCTGAGATTAAAACATATTAAAGCTGCCGTGCAGCAGAAGATCAGCAGGCCAACGCATCTTGGGGATGCGATGATCAGAAGCCAGCATGCCAGCGCATCCTGGGGATGCGATGATCAGAAGGATCAGAAGGCCTGCTCATCCTGGGGATGCGATGATCAGAAGGATCAGAAGGCCTGCACATCCTGGGGATGCGATGATCAGAAGGATCAGAAGGCCAGCGCATCCTGGGGATGCGATGATCAATCAGAAGGATCAGAAGGACAGCGCATCCTGGGGATGCGACGACCAAGGGCAATCGTACGGTGGGGATGCGATTATATAATGGTGCACCCACCTTCAATCTTCTCAAACTCAATCTGATTCTCATTCTCAATCTCAAATTTTTTTCATCCTTCTCAAACAAATTTTGTTAACATTATCAAATCCAAATTTTCACACATGGAATTATCTACAAATCATCGGGCTGAATTTCGATACATTAATGCATTTGTAAGTTTATTTATTATTAATATTAATTTCTTATGATATTATAATAATATATTATTAATATTATTTTCATTAACTTCATAATATTATTTTTATTATATTCATAATATTATTTTCATATTTTTTATTTACAGATACCATCCACGGACAAGTTGAAATGTCATGGTCACGTAAACAAAAAACCAAATGCGGCGATATTACCATATTTGCAACAGGTGGGATTTGGTGAAGTCATCAAACTTGGAAACTATAAAATAGATGTCAGCCTAATTACCGCGATGGTTGAAAGATGGAGACCAGAAACTTATACATTTCATCTCCCAATAGGTGAGTGCACGATAACTTTAGAAGACGTGTATTACCTTTTAGGATTAAATGTTTCTGGTATTCCAGTTTCTGGTTCAAATTTTGTGAATGTTAGAAGTGTCTGTGAAGAATATTTAGGAGTTATCCCACCTGAGGGGGCAACCACAGGTAATTTTATTAAATTAAAATGGCTTAAAGATACATTTAACGGTGTTGGTGAAGATGCATCCGAAGTACAAAAACAAGCATCGTGTCGGGCATACATTCTACGTACGATTGGTGGATTGTTGATGCCGGACAAATCCAACAACTGTGTACATTTAAAATATATTTCCCTAGTAGGAGATTTAAATAAAGCATCCAAATATAGTTGGGGTTCGGCAGTTTTAGCTACGCTGTATAGAGAATTATGCGTTGCTACGAAATCGGACGTCAAATCTATTGGAGGATGTGCTCTGTTGTTACAAAATTGGGCATGGTATCGTTTGTCTTGTGTCGCTCCAGAATCACACAGTGCACGGGTATTTCCACTTGCACAAAGGTAACTATTGAAATTAATTTTTATATATTTTTCTTTTTTTAAAACTAACCACTTACCATATTACTAATATTATTATATTTTTTATGTTTGATATATTCGACAAATTTAATTCCGGTGGTCTAAAATTTAGTAGTGTTCCTCATAACGACATAGAAGGCTACCGAAATACAATCGATCACATGATGGTTCAAGAAGTAATATTAATATTCATTCACATTTAGTTGAACTTTTTTAATTATATATTTTTATATATCTTAATATTTACTTAGCATATTTTTAACATATCAGTTTCGGTGGAGGCCGTATCTCGGGTTCCAACACGAGGTACCCGAACAAGAGATGAACACTTGGATGGCAAGTACCTATCTACATTGTTATCATATTGTTGAAAAACATCATGTAGATAGAGTCACACTTCAGTTCGGCTTCCATCAACCAATTCTGCAACCACCAGAGGACATGAAAATCTACCACGAGCTCGACATGAGGCGTGGTATTGATGAAAATTGGAGGGTGGTTTGGAAAGATGAGATTCAACATTCGAATGAACGTCAGATTTACGTACTGCACGGTCAATTTATAGAAGGTTTTTTATGCCACAGTAACGAATATATGAATTGGTTCAGAAATCACACCAAATTATATATATCTGTGGAAAGATATCTGCGTGATCCACGTTCGCAACCTTCAATGTATTCTAATGTTCACTCAACCCCTCAATCAATGCCACAACAACATACCATGCACCAAATACCATCTTTATCGTCACCAACACATCTACACGAATCTACATATATACCGACTCAGGAATACGTTTATTCAGTGCCAACATTGCCAACACCCGTTAATCCGATAGATAGCGGAATTTTCTATAATTTGTTTGGTACTCATTGCACAACACCTGAGTCGGCTTATGCTTTTTTTGATTCGATGTATAACATCGAATATCAAAATTATACGGAGGCAGGTGGTAGTGGTTCTAATTCGCATACAACTTATAACGAAGATAATGATCAAAATGAGGATCAACCACAACAACCTGAACTCGTACAAAGGGCTAGACGAGTTCGACGACCGCGTAGATGTGGAACCGGAGGACATTTAGATGGAAATAATTAATTGCAAATTGATGTAGTTTTTTCTTTCAATTTGATGTATTTTTTTCATTTCAATTTAATGTATTTTTTTTAAATTCATTAATATAATTTTATGTATTGCAAATTAATATTTATAATTTTATTTTGTTGTTATTTTATTATTATTACAAATTTTTTTATCCTAAATAAATTTTAATTTATTGCAAATAAATATTAATTTTTTTATTATGTTTATTATTATAATAATTTTATTTATTTATTTATTTATTTATTATTATTATTATTATTAATTATTCAATTAAATAAAAAAATTTAGGTTTAGGGTTTATGAATTATTTTAAATATTTATAATTTATTATAATTATTTTTAATTATTAAATTAAAAAAAATTAGGGTTTAGGGTTTAGGGTTTGGGGTTTAAGGTTTAGGGTTTAGGGTTTGGGGTTTAGTGTTTAGGTTTTATGGTTTATTAATTATTTTAAATATTTATAATTTATTATAATTATTTTAAATTTTTAAATAAAAAAAGGGGGGTGTAGATCATCGCACCCTGGGGGTGCGATGAGCAAAAAAAACACCCTATGTAGATAATCGCATCCTGGGGGTGCAAAGATCAATTGGGTGAAAAAAATTGTGCTTCAGGTCTTCGCAGGCCTAGGTTGCGATAAGCAACTGGGCCCAAAAAGTAGGGCATTTTGGACAATTTTTTTTAAAGTGGGGTATATTGGATAAAAATAAAAAAAAAGGATATATATATACAAAATCCAATTTATTTATAATTTTTATAAAAATTAAATAGTTAAACTATTAAATTAATAATATTTTAAAATTTTAACATGACATGTAATAAAAAAGCCAATAAAACCTTTGACGTAAATTTTTATAAAAAATAAAGATTAAAATTGATGACTAAAATTTTTAAAAATAAAATTCAAAAAGATTTTCTAAAATAACTAAAAATAAAAATTAATATATTTAAAAGAATTAAAAACACGTTTTACTCTTTTCTTTTTGGTGGAAATATTCGTAATCCAACTTTCAGTGTAGAAAAGATCTTGGCGCTAGCTAAAACTTTATTTCATTCGCCAGTTTTTATATTTGTTCCAAACATGAAACTCTATTCTTCCATCCTCTTTCTCTTCTCTGACTTTCTTTCCTCTTGCTTAATTCAAAACCGAATAGAGTGGACCTGTGCAAGGTGGTTAAACTCATTGTATTTTTGTGATTTTGTTAATTGTTAAAATACACTTATGAACAAAGTTATTTGACAGAAAGATTTACACAATAAATGAAAGAAGACATAAAAGTAGGAGTTTGCACCAATAGAAAAGTGGATAATTATAAGTTACAAGTATTAGATGATACCGCATGTTCTTCTCGTTGTTTTTGCAAATATTCTTCGACCAATTAATATTTCCCTACTCTTGTTCTCTTTTACTCAAAAATCTAAATTTTCAAATAAATAAAAAATATATTTATTAATTTCAACATACTTTTCAAAGTATTTTTTAAATAACCCTTCTTTGAAAGAAAAAAATGTCAATATACCTACTTTTGAAATAGTATAAGATGGTCATTTGCAAAATCAACTTTATGTGAAGATCGCCGTTTAAAATTGGGAGCTTATATCACTTTTAAAATGTTTTTTCATTGTTTTTTTTGAATATTTTGGAAGATCACCCTTTGTGATGGCATTTTCGTACTACCTCCAAATTTTTTAGTTTAAAAAAGAAAAACATAATAAAAACTATAACTAATTAATGATTAAATAAAAATATTATTCATTAAAAATGATAAAAAAAACAGAAATATTAGAAAAAAATTATAAAAGTTAACTAAAGTTGATTGCATCGTTTATACATTATTTTTTAGAATTATCCGTAATCCAACATAAGTCGCATTTTTTTAATATTTTTTCTTTAACATTCATTATAGTTTTAATGTGAATATTATTTGAACAACTTTTATAATTTAAATATATATCATAAAATATTGAGACTTAAAAATCAAACAAAGAAAATACAAATATAATTTTATTTTATCAGCAAAATTAATGCAATTTGGACAACCATTTTTAAGTGCATAGCATGGATTTGTTTTTTAAGTGTATTGCATAACAAATTTCCAATGGGTAATATTTTGCTTATGAAATGCATAAACTTAAAAATTAAATAAAAAATACATATACATTTAGACGATCATTTTTAAGTCTATAGCATAAATTTGTTTATAAAACAAAACAGTGCTCGCATTTTTTTTTTAATTTTGAAGTCTTCAGTATTTCATGTTGAATATTTAAATTAAAAAAATTGTCAAAATATTACTTTTATTAGAATTGAAATTAACATTAAAAAAAATGCTAAAAAATACTAAATATATCAAGTTAACAATTATTCTCAAAAATATTGTCTAAATACTAAAAGTAATTTTAGTCGAGCTTTATATTTTTTTTGAATTTCGATTGTTTTTTCTTTCTCAGTTTTAATAAATAATATTATTTAATTATTATCTCATTTTAGGTTTTTTAGTTTTCTTTAATTTTAAACTAAAAAAATTAAAATTAATATGAAGTTGCCATCACAAATAGCGACATTCTAAAATATTTTTAGACATAATTGATCTCACGGTTCTTTAACTTAATTTCAAGTAATACTTTAGTCATTCTTTTTTTCTCGATTTAATCTTTTATTTCATTTTAAGTAACAATTTGATCTTTTATATCTTAAAATGTCAACAATGTTATTATTTCTTTACATTAACTTAATTTCAAGTAACAATTTAGTCATTTATCTTTTTTTTTTCTCGATTTACTGTTTTATTTAATTTTAAGTAACAATTTGATTCTTTATATCTTAAAATGTCAACAATGTTATCATTTCTTTACAAAAACTTAGAAATTTCATCAAAATTTTCAAACAAAACTTATAAAATTCAATATCAATTTCAATAAAATTTATATATTCATCAAACCCATAACTCAAATATTTAAATAAATTCATATTTCCATCTCTAACAATATCAAATTCATGAAAATATGAGTTTATTTGAAAATTTGAGTTATGAGTTTAATTAAACTTGCATTATATTTAAGATGATAATTAATTTTATGGGTTTTGTTTGAAAATTTTGGTGAATTTTGATGAATTTTTGTAGAAATATAATAACATTATTGACATTTTAAGATATAAAAAATTAAATTGTTACTTAAAATTAAATAAAAAATTAAATAAAAAAATTAAAATATTATTTAAAATTAAGTTAAGAAACTGCAGAAATAATTATGTCATACTTTAAATATGAACTCAAGCATAAGATTAATTTTGTAAATAGTAATTTTTTATTATTTTAAAAGTAAGATAGAGTTATATTTTATTTTTAGAATGAAATATATTAATATATTTAAAAATTACTTTCTTTTTATTCTTCAACTCTATATTTAATTTCATGTAAATGGAAAGAAACAGAGGGTGCAGACTGCAGATCAATAGTCAAATCAACCGTTGTAGTTGGGCCATATGAAAGAACCAGGCGGCTACAGATAACAAAAAATATCTTACGCAAATGTAGAAATAAAGAGAGAAGTAGCCATTAGACATAGACGACGCAGTCATAGTCATCAAGCAAGCAATCAAACGCTATTACGCTAATGCTACAGTACTACTGTTCTATGCAATCCTCCTTTCAGAGATAATGATGATTTCGTATCCATCCGTGCTCAAAAGATTTCCATCTTTCTCTTTGTCACACCATTTGACAATTGAAATCAATTCATTCCTATCGTAGCTACCTTACCTAGCTGTTTAAGTCTTTCCTGAAGTGACTTGTTGTGTATCTCACCACAGGTATGGCCCCATAGTCAAACTTTTATTTGCCCCGATTTTCAGCCATAAATGTGCAAACATATATATTTTATTTGTGATCACAAACATATATATTTTAAATAATAAAGTTTAAATTGATTATGGTTAATTCGTAATGTTACTCAATTGCAATAATATCGATTTGTGATGTTTATTATACCATACAGATATACAAATATGTTAGAATTAACATTTTATATAATTAATATAATTGAAGTGGATCTTAAATGATATAAAAAATATTTATAAATTAATGTAAATTATAAATATAATCTATATGATACTAGTTTTTATAATAATAGTTGACTTTAAAACATATTTATTTGATATATTATTATTGAATGAATGCAATTTTAATATAATTTTTTTTTATAATGTGATCTCTTCTTTTATATATATATATATTAAAGATTTATATTTGAGTACATTGATGTAATAGTAATTAAAAATTAATTAAAAAATAAAAACTTAAAATTTCAAATTAAAATTATAATTAATTTTAGAGGTACATAGTTTTATTTTACAAAAAGAAAATGATATGCATTATTTAAATTTGTAGAGTATATAAGATACAAAGATAAATTTAACATCGGTAAAAATGAAATCAATGAAGCTACGAACAAACTCACAGCATCTAAGTTAACAATATAAAACAACACAATGATTTCAAATAATGTGACAAAATCAATCCGAATCTAAGTTCATATATCAATCCGAATCAAATGAACACAAAAGACGAGAAATAAAACTAACATTGCACCAAGACAAAAAAAATGTCTATTTAAGATGTTAGTGCAAAAATGATTTTTAGCTACAATCTTCTTATTGATGATAACGAAACAAACAATTAAGAACAATTATCCTATAACTATATTTGCTAAGTGCCCATAGTAAATTAGAAGACAAATATTTATATTAATGATTATTTATTTTAAGATAACATAAATTATGAGTAAATTAAAAATAATAATCTAAGTTTTTTTAACACAGAATATTATTACCTAATAAACAAGTAAATATGTTTACTAAGAGAATGAGTCCTGATATAGCAATAAGAAGTATTGCAACAAGCGTCTGATAATCTACAGTCAGAGTCAAAACGTTAAAGATAAAGTAAATACAAATCAATAATTGATCATTTGATCACAAAGAAAAAAACACTACAACTATTATCTGTTATGGCTCAAGTTAACTAAGAGTTAGACCTTCATTGATCTTCTAACTTAAGACTAAAGAAGAAAACTTTGAATGAAGCCTTTGTTAGAATCAACGCTCTAATTTAAAGTCAACCTTGTCAAATCAAACAGTTAAGCCCACAACTTTGAAGAACTCAACATCTATGCATCCTCTGATGACTTGAAAAGTTAAACAAAGAAATTAACACAATGCTCTGAAGAATCTACTAAAGTTGTGTCTGACTTTGTTAAACGTGCTCTCAATGCACCTTTACTGAATCTGATAGTACAAGCTCACTTTGATGATTCTGCTTCAGATAATTCTATAAAACCAATTGATTGTTTGGTCAATGCTTAAAGTTAACACTATGATAAATTCAACACTCTGATAAAAATTCAACTTTCTTAAGTCAATCATCTGAACCCAGAACCATGGAGAAGACAACTTCCTCTGCTCATCAATCATAGACTTATCTGCTAACTGAAGAACCGCATAACATCGTATGAAAGTATCACCCTATGGACATGTCTTAATAGCTAACATGCTTTAAATGCTGATTCAAGATCTCCAATGGTAATATCCTCAATGGATACATTCCTCACTATTTAAGTAAAAATCGATCAATATGAAATAGTGACTAAGAATGAAAAAGGAAATGTGTTAAGCAGAATTTATATAAAAGTCTATAACACATCAAAAGAAAAGAATGAATGAAAAATCATTTTAATAGAGAGTTATTAGAATTGATGTAAATCAATCAAAGTTTCATACACTTGAATTGATATAACACTTGAAATGAAATATCCTCTAAATGAGAGTTAAAATCCTAGAAATAGATTTTGTGTCAATTTAGACACAAACTAGAACTAGTGTAAATTAGGCCAATAGTGGCAACAACTCTTTCATCCATAAGAGGTACATGAAGAAGTGTAAAAATATTTATGAACCTCAACGATAGCTTGTTAGAAAGATAAGGAGGGTGCTAATGGTAACATATTGGAGAGTCATAAGAAAAATACTCAAAGCCTTAAGAGGCATAGTAAATAATACTTGTATGCTATTGTTTAAATAATGGATTAAGTCCTCGATATTACTGAGGCAAAATCTCTCTATTAGGGAGGACTAGATATAGCAACAGTCTATTGTGAACTAGTATAAAAATCATCGTGTCCCTTCTACTTCTCTACTATGTTATTTAAAATAAGTTATTTATGATTCAACTTTATTTTTACTAAAATTGTTTTATTACCATAAGTTGAATGATTCGGTAAAGAACATATATTTTTAGAAATAGAAAAACGCAATTCAACCCCCCTTTCTTGTGATTTCTAGCACATTCATGAGACGACAAAATCAAAAGGAAAAAAAACGAAAAACAAAAATATGGCATGTGTGGAAACCATTTATTTATATTAAAACAAGAAAAAAGAAGCACAAGACAAGAAAAATGAAATAGTATATAAAATGAATTTAATGTATTGGTTAGAATAAAAGAATGATTGAAAAAATGGAGGTCAAATAAATTTGTTATCTTTATTCCTTTGTTGGGTTATATTGTATTTACTAGAGGAAAAAAGGGCATGTAATTGATCATAAAAGAAACTAGAAAATATAATTCAGCAAACGATTCTAAAACGAGGTGAAAGATGATGTTTTAAAACGCAGGTTAGGTTGTTGAATCGCCGAAAAAGAATATTTAAAACTCGATATATGAGAGTAGGTTACTTATCACGAATATTGGTAAAATTTGTGTATTAAGGTTTGATGTAAAAGAAACTGGAAATTATAATTCAACATACGAACAAAGAACATAATAACGCCACAAGGATCAACAACCTTGATAAGTTGAAAGTGAATTCTTTCAAGAACTTTAGAGAGCAAAGCCTCACAAAATAACAATATGTTCAAAATCTTCCTTTTTGTATAAGCTAGGGTTTGCCTTTTATAGTGGCAGCACCTTATAAGTTCTCTAAATTTTTCCTAACTCAAGTTCTTACAATTAGACCCAAATGTTCTTACTAATATAGTCTACTAGTTTAATTAAAACTAATATTAAAATTTGATAACACATAGATCAAACCTTCATTCCTTAACTTCTTCAATTTGGATTAAACAATTTATTAACTTGGGCTTCAATTCTTCATGAGTTGGACTTGCTTCAAATAAAGTGACTATCAAGTTATTTAGATAATCCTTTTCCTTCTTTGACCTTGCTCTTGTCATTAGAGTTTCAAGATCTTGAATATCCTATAAGCTTCCTTCCTTGGTTATGCTTTCTATGTCCTCGTCATTCTCTCCTTCTTGAAGAAATTCCACCACGAAGCTAAGCTCCATTATATCGTACATGAAGAAAGAATCCAAATAAAGCATAATCTCATCATATCCACCGGGGTCAAATGGAAATTTGGAGAAGTCGCCAAATGTGATAAGTCGGTGAAACACATTTCCATCTTAAACAATTAACATTTTATTACATTTATGATAAAGGTAAGAAATTCTAAAGATGGGGATAAAGTTATGCCTTTTGAAGTTGATATTCATGACCAAATTTACCTTCTTCGGGTTGAAATTTGTGGCAAACAATATGTTACTTTGTATTTGCAAAGGCTTCAAAGAAAATTGAGTCTCATGGACATTCTCTTAATCACACAAAAAATGGCGACTCAATAATTTCCTTGCAAGCATCCTTTTGTGGAACCTTTAATGAATCACCTTCAAGCGCTAACGTTGCTTCATTCACCTCACTCTCTTATTTAAAGAGACTTTCAATTTTACCATCATCTTTCTCTTTGCTTTCAAAGTCAATTTATTGATGACATTCCTCCTTTAGAGACACTTCTTCAAGCACTTGCACAAGAGAATTATCAAAGTTAGGCAAATAGTTGAAGTCAATTTCTTGCCCTTTGTCTCTCAAATGTTTCTCCTCTTCTTCTTTCTTTTATTTAATTTTATCTTTCTCTCTCAAGGCTAACTTATTTTTTTTTGTCTTCCTCTTTCTTTTCTTTGATTTTCTCTTTCTCTCTAAAGGCTAGCTTCTCCACTTTTCTTGCCTCTTTTGCATATCCATTTTCGTAAAGATATTTCACATACTCTGAATCCAATACAAAATCTCGAATATATTCATGATATGATATGATATACTTTTCTTTTTTTTTCTTCTTCATCCTCATTTTTATATTCTACATATTTTTTATCTTTTGCATACCTTATATCATTACCATGATTTTCTTGAATTTCTAACTGCTCAATTCTGACATGTAAATCTTAAGTATGCTTCCTCAACATCCTTTGCATTTGAGCAGTTATAGCCTTTACTAACAATATGTTTTTCCCCCTTGAGGAGGGATATTATCACCACATATTCCTGCCATATTTTAAATAACAAACAAAAAAAAGTGAAAGAAAAAGACCTCGCCACACAACTCACGTGTTTACACTCTTAAATTTGTCACTTGTGTTTCACTCAATTTAGGCTTTTTCTATAATGTATCTCTCTTGCCTTTTTTCACTCAATTGCTATCTTCAAACTCTTAATTGAATCAACAAGAACCTCAAGATTGTTGAACGAAAATTGGTTAGAAGAAATTAAAGTCACACAAAACAGTAGTAATGTGATTGAAAAGTACTCTTAAGAATTTTTCCAAACAGGCAGTGTAAAATACTTTTAACCACAAAACAACTTTTTTTTTGTATTTTTTTTCAGTAGTAGCAACACACGAATTAAGTAAGGACTAAAATTCAAATAAAAAGCAACACAACTAGCAATCTATGTTTCACAAAAGAAATGGGTAAATAGAATTTTACTAAATTCCAAACCTAGAGACAAACTCTGATACCAAATGATATGATCTTATTTGTCATGAATCACTTTAAGGACCCTTCTTTGTTGGAAAGTTATAGATTCCAGTCAAGATCACATTTTGCTGGAGAACGCGATAACCAAAGCTACAAAACTCAGAATCAGACGATTCTAAAACGAGATGAAAGATGACATTCTAAAACACAAGTTAGGCTATTGAATCACCAAAAAAAGACTATTTAAAACTCAAGATATGAGAGCAGGTTATTGATCACAAAAATTGGTAAAATTTGTATATTAGGGTTTGATGTAAAAGAAATTGGAAATTATAATTCAACAAACGAACAAAGAACAAAATGGCACCATAATCTAAGATTGATAAGCCGAAAAGAACGTCACAATGATCAACAAACTTAATAAGTTCAAAATGAATTCTTTCAAGAACTCTAGAGATCAAAGCCTCACAAAATAACATGTTCGAAATCTTCCTTTTTTCATAAGCTTGGGGTTTGCCTTTTATAGTGGCATCACCATACAAGTTATCCAAATTTTGCCCAACTCAAGTTTTTACAATTATACCCAAATGTTCTTACTAATATTGTCTACTACTTTAATTAAAACTAATATTAAAATTTGACAACACATAGATCCAACCTTCATTCCTTAACTTCTTCAATTTGGATTAAGCAATTTATTAACTTGGACTTCAATTCTTCATAAGTTGGACTTGCTTCAAATAAAGTGGCTATCATGTTATTTAGAGAATCATCTGCCTTCTTTGCCCTTGCTCTTGTTATTGGAGTTCCAAGACGTTGAATATCCTCTATGCTTCCTTCTTTGGTTATGCTTTCTATGTCCTCATCAGCATAGGATATGTTAGATAGGTTTAAAAATCCTTAGTATGATGTAAATCAAGTTTCAAGGTTTTTGGATGAAATTAGCATGGTTAAGTGCTCTGCTTGTACGGTGAGTAGAAACTTTCTGATCTTGCATAGTGATGACTTTATTTGCATGGTGATCTAGGATTTAAAAAAAACCAAAATATATACATAGTGAACAATAATGAGTATTTTAAATATATATACCCCACTTAAATAATAGTATGAACGTCCCCACACTACCAATTCCACGCACTACATATAGGATAAACTGATATTTGATCTACTTTGTTATAAATAAAAACGAGAAATTTGCATATGTATGTATAGTAAAAACTCAAAGACTTTCCAAAAAACAAAAACCGAAAAGTTTATGAACTAACCTCATAAACATATATATTCTTTTAACTTTGAAAAAAGTAGTTTTCATTTTGAAAAAAAAAGGAAAGGCATAGGCATGAATAATGATCGAATAGCCGAACAGGTGCATTCATTATCATCCACGCACACAACACTTGTCTAGTACTATTTCCTTCGGCCTTTTCGGCGTGTCTTTCACCCTTCTTTTTTTTAAGTTCATATTTTTTAAGTAAGTTTCTATTTTCATTTGTATTATTACCTTTTATTGTCTTATTATGATTTAGCATTCAAAAAGATATTGTGAATGCTGCTACTTGTGAGACCACAAAATTTATTATTGATGATCTTAAAGATGATTTGTTCTCTATTTTAACTGATGAATATCAAGACATTTTAGTTAAGGATAAAATGGATGTTGTTCTACGTTATGTAAGACAAGAAAGGACACACTATTGAGCGGTTTCTTTGTATTGTCTATGTTGCAGACATAAGTGCTATATCTTTATAATTAGCATTAGAGTCATTAATGTTTGCAAAGTATAATTTAAGCTTGTCAAGAATTCTTGGACAAGGATATATGCAAGGTAAATTTAATGGTCTCAAAAGTTTGGTCATAAAAGAAAATAATTGTGCATTATGTGTTCATTGTTTTCCTCACCAACTTCAATTGGCACTTGTGGCAGTTGCAAAAAATAAAGACGAAATTGTTGGTTTTTTCTTGCAGTTAACAATTCATCTAATATTGTTACAACTTCATATAAGCGCATAAATATTCTTAGAGAAAGTCGGATTCTTAAAGTTGTTGAAGCATTAGAGAGTCGTAAAATTTGCAGTGGTTGTGGCTTGAATCAAGAAACTACATTAACAAGAGTTGGAGATATTAGATGGAGCTCGCACTACAGTACATTAAAAATTTGGATTTCTTTGTTCCCTTCTGTGTGTGATAGGCTTGATATAATCTTGGAAGATAGCTAAAGCGTAGAGAATTGGGTTGAAGCATATCAATTATTGAATACTTTGCGATGTTTTAAATTGTTTTTGATGAGAAATATATTCGAAATTACGAATAATTTATCCCAGGCATTGCAAAGAAAAGATCAATATATTGTAAATGCTATGAATTAGTTAACATGTCAAAGCAAATATTACAAAATATGAGAGAAGATGGTTGACATAATTTACTCAAACAAATGTCACTATTTTGTGATAAGCAAATATGAATAATGCATTCATGTTACAAGGATAACCGAGTCGTAAACTTGAGAAAGTTTCAAACTTGCATCACTTTCAAGTTGATGTATTTTATCAGGTGATTGAAAGACCACTTTAAGAGCTTGACAACAGATCTTTAGAGGTGAGTAGTGAATTGCTTATTTGTGTAGTAAGCTTAAATCAAAGAGATTTACTTTTTGCATTTACAGTCTAATTCAAGAATATACTTATCCTATGAGTTTCTCTTCTATTATAAGCTACTTTCGAATTACCTCTTTCTATCTCTAGTCTTAATTTTTTTTTAAATATTTAAGCCGCTAGACGTGAGTAATCTACTGACTTAGATTCTAACTAACAAGCATGTCATAAAGACTACATCAGTTTTATCAGTGCCCTCTTTTTGTTAGTAACTTTATTTTGGTAAAATTGAACATAATTAAGTCTGTAAGCGGCGCCCCATTTACCTCGCTTCCTTCGTATATAGATGGAGAATTCATCTAACAAGAATGAATCCTATACTTTTCACCTTATTCAAACATCTAGTAAATATATAAGTATAATTCATGAGTGGTATTATATATATATATATATATATATATATATATATATATATATATATATATATATATATATATATATCACCACTCATGAATTACAACATCAACTATTAATGAATACATTAAAACTACCACACATTCAACCTTGCAAATTCTTATGAATTTAAGTAATATAACACAAAACATCACTCACTCATGCGATAACATATACTCTTAAGTACATTATATCATAATAATCATATAATGTATAAAGAAAAATCAAGAAAACATGATTAAAATATATTTTGCCCAAAACAACCCCATATTTATGCTAAAACAACGCAAAATTAAGTATAACTGCAGCATCAACTAAAAGGAACTTATAGATATCATAATCAAATAAAAAATTATTTTTTCAAATTAAGCCCCAATTTGTGCAATTTATCAAAACAATACACAAGATCATAAAACATGACAACAACTTTGATCTAATTTGTAACTCATTTTTAAGTATCAATACTCAATCAAATATGACAAAGTATGTACTCAAATTAAAGGTAATTGAGTCTAGTTTTCAGAAAACTGATAATCACTTGAAAGTGACGTCTAGAGAAAAAGGTATGACCAAAACATCATACATATGTCCTACGAATTTTAAGATGGAAGCACTCATTCAATCACACTAATTTCTCAATCAATTTTTGCAAACACAAATTATACAAATTATGAATACATCAAACAATGAATACCTCAAAGAATCAGATTGGAAAGAAATTATTGACACACAATACATCAAAGCAACATCACGACATCAATTCACTTAACATAATTTGTCACAATAAAGAAATTCAAGGTCTTTAGTCTCAAACGCATCAAGAGAGCCTATTTTCATGTCATCAAGGATATTCAATTCTAGTCTAATTTATTCTCAATTTCAGCCATAGAACTTCACATGCATGACCTAATTTAATAATCTATTCAAAAACCCCTAAATCTAACATAGAAAAATTTCTTTCTTCCTTTCAAACCCTTAAACCCCAAATCTTTAATCTATGGTAAGCACTACCTCATACATGTATGTAAGGATATAGGGGAAGAGAATCCATATCTTGATTTTCAAAAGAATAGAGAAGATGATGATATTCCCAACTCTTTCTTCCTCGGCTTCTAGCAACAAAAATGTGTACTATTCTTTTTTCTTCTTCTTAATTTGCCAAGTTTTTCTCCTTTCTCCTTCTCTTCTTCTCTCTCCCACCCTTGCCTTCTTCTCCCTCTATGTTCATTTTCTTTTTCTTTCTTTCTTGTCTTTCTTAGTTTATTGATGCTTATGTTTTATTTTGGTGCGTGTCTTTTGTGTTGTGTGTCTTTTGCGTTAGTGTATGTCGTGTAAATGAAAGGAAGAAAGAGTAAATGATATTGACTTAGTCAATTGAATTTTGGTCTTATGAAGTTTTCTTATTAAACATACCCTATTTATATTCACTCTTCTAATTCCCTTACTTATAACCCCCAAAACAAACTATAACATGCATCACTTTATATTATTATTTTGGCTAAATATCACATGTGGTCTCTTAACTTAACTTCAGTTAACGTTTTAGTTCTTTATCTTTTTTTTTTTCCCGGTTTGGTCCTTTATTTTAATTTTAAGTGAAATAAAGAATGAAAATATGAGTTTATTGAAGATTTGAGTTAAGAATATGATGAAATTTGTATTATATGAAAAAATATAATTAATTTTATGGGTTTTGGTTGAAAGTTTTGATGAATTTTTGTAAAAAAAAGGATAATATTGTTGACATTTCAAAACATAAAAGATCAAATTGTCACTTAAAATTAAAATAAATGACCAAACCGAGAAAAAAAAAGATAAAGGACTAAAACGTTAATTGAAATTAAGTTTAGGGACCACGGGTGCTATTTAGCTTATTATTTTTTTATAAATTATAACTGTATATTAATAAATAAGTTATAAAATAATTACTACCAATTATTTAATATTAAAAGAGGAATGTTATATGATTTTTATTTAGACTAATTATGTGAGTGATTATGGTGTTTTTGTGATATCCTTTGCCATTCTAAAAAGTTTTTCACAATTCAATAATTTTATTTTTGGTCTTAATATTTCCCTATTTTTATCTCCGGTAACTTAAAGTAAATTAATTATAATTATTTGATATATTATTGTAGAGTTTAAAATATCACATCGTATATTTGAATTTATTTAAATTTAATTTTTGACTTAGAACTAATTAACATAAAATAATTTATGATCCAAGATAAGTAACATAAAATAATGAAATATTTATATAGGAACTTATCTAAATTTTATTTTCTTATCAATATAAAATATTTTAAAATTTAAATTTAACATTAAAAAATGAAGGGCATGTAAATAAAAGAGGATGATTAAACTGATTTATTGATAAAATTGTGCCCATCTTAATAAATTTAAATTTAAAATAATAGTGAAAGTTCATCTAATTTGAATCTATCTTCCAATTAATAATACCGTGATTCTTGCTATAAAAGTGGATAATTTGAATCTATCTTCCACCAATTTCATTGAAAGAAAGCAAACCTAAATTTTCTTTTAAATGAGCTCTAAAGTCTTTTCTACCTTATACTAAGACATCATCGATTCATCCTAAATTTTTATTAAAACAAAAATATATTCGATCCTATTTATTATTATTTATAAGTTAATTTTAAGTTACCTTTATACAATGATACAAATAGAGATTTTGAGATTGCAATGATAAAAAAATAGGAAATTTTACTCCGTACCCTAAAGTCAGACTTCTACCCCCACAATAGTGATGAATTGACATATTTGTCCTCATATAAATATTAAAATTTTTCATTTTTCACCATAGTATCATTTAAGTTTTTCGATACACATGGGAGTTGCTAATGTTTTCTATTTTACCGAAATTTTTTTTTTAAGTTTTTTGGTACAAAAATTACACTCCTGAAATTTTTTTTCAAATTTTTTGGTACACACTTCTTTACAAGTTTTCCAGAACTATCGGAAAACTTTTTTTAAGATTTCCGGAACACGCCTCATTACCGAAACACTTCAAAAAAATTCCGGTAACTACCATAAAACTTGAAACCGCAAGTCTTCCATTATTTTTTTTATTTACTATTTTTTTTATTCCTTTGTTTTTTTTTATTTTTTTTGTTTTATTCCTTTGTCACAATCTAATATTAATTTATTCTTCATCCCTCTCCCTCCTATTATTTTTCTAAATATACATCTCAAGAATGATTTTTATAAATGGATTCTCAAAATAAATTTTTATTTTAATTATTATTTAAAATTTTATCATTCAAAAAAGTTGTAAATAAATTAAATATTTAAAATAATATTTTAAATAAACTATTTAAAAAAATTATTTGAAATGTCATTTTTAAAATTATGTTTTAAAAAAATTATAGAAAATATTATAAAAATCATTTAACAAAAATGTAACAATTGACCTAGGGGTGTACGTGGGTTGGGTTGGGCGGATTTTGACAAAATCCGATACCTGACCCGATCGATTATCTTTAGGTTGAGTTAAGTTCTAAATCCGTATTTTTTTCATTTAACCCGAATCGAACCAACCCAATCAAGAACGAGTTGGGTTGACGGGTTATACATAAATAATAACCTGTTTTTTATTTTATAGGAAAATATATTGAATGAAAATATATTTAATACTTGAATGTCTCAAAAACTATAAAATTTCAATCACATCATTTCATTCTTTAAAAAAGCCAACAACCTCTCATACAAAAAAATAAATTCAATAATCTTTAAATACATAAATAAATTCAACAATAGTAAATCAATAAATCAATTATAAGCAATGTTAACTTCAAATCCAAGCACTTAACAGTTAAGTGCTTGAACTTGAAGTTGACATTGCTTAGAATTGATGAATTTTCATATTTTTAGAGCTGTATGCGAGTTGGGTTGAGTGGGTTTTGAAAAAATCCGATACGCTACCCGATCGATTATCTTTGGGTTGGGTTAAGTTCTAAACCCGTATTTTTTCATTTAACGCGAATCGATCAAGAACGAGTTGAGTTGGGTGAGCGGATTGACATATCAACTCGCACCCATGTACACCCCTAAATGGATCCATTATTATAGTGCATACAAAAACATGTGTACAATGCTCATGTGATGTATGCCTCTGTATACAGCTCAAGAAAGGCTATTATTATTAATGAAAATACATTCTTATAGAAATCGATAACATGACGAGTGGGTTACATACGGCATACCCAACCACACCGAAGCATTCAACATTTTAAAATTTGGGTTCAATAGAATATATATCTATTACTCTAAACAGTTTTAGATTGTTAAACAATTTCAATCGTAGATGTCACATAGAAGATATTTTTAATATCAAAAAATTTAATTTAATAATCTAATAAATATAATTAATTGAGTAAAAATTTGTAAGGTTGAACTCAACTGAAAAATACTAATATTATTAAGTTAGATATTACGTGTTAAGTTTAAACCAAAAATATTGTAGTTTTATTCAAATTTCTCTACCATTTCAACTATGAATCAAAGAATGTTCTCATTACTTACTCACAAATAACAAAAAAAAAAAAAAAACTATGGAAAACATGCTTCTATAGTTGAGAGAGCATCACCCAAAAAAATTGCCTTGGGACCAATCAATGTTGGGCCGAAGTGAAACTCTTTTAATAGTTAGTTATGGAAAGTCAAGTTATAATTATTTAGCCACATTGCATAGTCACAACTATTTAGCCACTGTTTAGACGTGCACACACAAAAAATAGGAAGAAAAAAAAAATAATGTGTATTTTAAAATGATCAAATAATATTTTATTTTTGTATATATGTGCTCAAATAATATGTCTAAATTATTATTTCTAACCAAGTATTTTTCTAGCCATGGTTAGGAGTCTATACGGGTAAAGATAAATCCGCGAATTCGGTCACCCACTCTAATTCAACTCGCGTTTTAACTCAACCCATTTAAATTTGGATCTAATCCGAACCAACTAATTGAAATCCAATTATGTTCGGTTCGAGTATCGGACTTAACTTTGTTAACACAGGAACCCAACCCATTGACGTGACATATATATTTTTATTTATTTTTTCACTATTGATGTATAGTTTAAATTTAGTTGTTGGACTATGATTGAGATTTTGTTGCTAATTTAATTAATTTAAATGTTTTGTTGTGTTTGTGGATATATTTTAAGTATTAAATGATATGTTGCGATATAATTTTATTATTTTTTAGATGTTCAAGTATTTAAATTTAATTATATATATATTTTTAAAAAAATTTATTACTTGTGAATTCAACTCAACCCAACTCGCTTATAATCGGGTTGGTTTGGAGTTTGATGGAAAAATAACGAATTGAAAACTCAACCCAACTCAAATAAATTTAACCGATTCAGATATCAGATTTGGTAAAAAACGATAGAACCCAACTAATATACACCCATAGTCATGATTGCACAATGCTTTACTTCAATCGATTTTACATTTTCTTTTTCTGTGGCTTTAAATTGAACCCGTGTAGATAGTAGTTTAAGATTTAAAGATATGACTGAAGTTGGACCTAAGTCGAATAAAAATAATTAAATTAAATTTTTAATAATTTTAATGTAATATATTGTATGATATTAGTACATATATATATATATACATTTTAAAATATTTTCATATTTTTATAAAAAAATAGGATATTTATGTATTTTATGTTAATAAATTTATAAGATTAATCTTGTATTTTATCTTAACATTTAAAAAAAAAAAATTATAATAGCGCTTCATCAAAACTCTTAAGACCACCAAAGTATTAGAAAACTATAGAAATAATTTTGAAAAAAAAAAACTACAAAAAGAACTTATCCAAAAACATGATACACGGACTCTAAAATATTATCATGATTAAAATCTAGCAAAATTTTGGTAACAAAAACAAAACAGATCATTAGTAAAAAACAGCTCTTGGACTCACAGTTTTATAAGCTCATTGAATTTTAAAAAAAATCCCATTTGTGTATAGACAAAATAGTATTAAAAAACATTGCTGCAGCAGAGTAACCTTACTTTCCTTATTCTTATCTTTCGTGGGAGGATTTGTGATTCCTTGGACCACCGTCTCGGATGCGTGTCATGTGGTGATCATTGCCATCGGGTGACTGTGATCATTATATGGTTGTTATTGTGTGGCTGCAAGATATAGGTGAGTTATAGTGGTTAGAGATGACAATAAAATTTGCATATGCATATATCCACTCAAATTCATCTTGATTTGGGCGAAAAAAATCCATTTTGATTAGATGTGGGTGTAAATTTTCTAAAAAATTAACACTTGAGGGCGAGGACGAATTTGGGGGAGTTGATATCATCTCGCACCCTTTCTCGAACTCGCTCTCGCTAGTAATATTATTGTCATTTTTAAATATTATATACATATACATAATATGTTTAATATTTTTTAAATATTAAAAATTATAAATGTAACACCCCGATTTTTAACAGCGTGAGTGCATTTTTTTTAAAACAACATCCTAAAATAATATGTCGTAGCACAAAAAGACAAGAGTCATAAATAATTACACCATATATACAAACAAGTTAAGATAGATTTTGGGACAATAATCCAAAGTATGAAAATGAAAAATACACTGGGGCTATGAGACCTATCAGACATCACTCATACCCCTGGGGTATTCTCGACAGACACCTGCGCAAAAGTACTGCTCAAAGAATGTTATCTCCCCATGGTCACGTCAAAAAAATTGAACATGGACCCACAAAAAACAAGTCACCTATCAAGGTATATCATAGATACAGTCATCCTGAAACAAAATAAGTACAACCACAAAAAGACACTACGAACCTATAAAACCAAAAACTAATCTGATCATCCCCTAACAACTACAATAACAAGGGTGACCTCCACACTCTCCACAAGTTCCTTCTGACGCAGTATATCTCTTTGAAGTAACTTTTTCCTCCTCATCAGCCATGGAGGGATCAGTCTCCTCAGAAGTCAAGTCTACCCACGAGATAGGTGGCTTCGGCGACACTGGAATCTCAAAAACAGTTCACCCCTCAGTGGCAGTCGGGAGAAGATCATTCACCAGAAGTGGGAGCTCTGACTCGACCCGTGGTGGCACCGACTCAATACATTTGATCCATGAACAAGACCCTGGACCCCCGCCCTTACGGCGGGATTCACCACACCTACGGTGGCCTTCGTCTCACCTCTAACTGAAGCATCCTCTGCATCTGCCCATGCTCCATTCGCCCCGAGTACTAATCTCGAGGGTATAAGATAGTCTATCCTCTCGTGAGTGAGCTCCACATGAAATATTGCCCCAGCTCTCCTACTTGTCCTCACCACTCTCCTTGTATATGTAGCCCTGCTTGAGATGGGGTCTGATGACTCTTCATCATATGCATATTTTTAATTATTTTTAGTCTTATTTATCTTCAATCATTAGTTAATTTAATGAGTTATTTGATATATTTTGTTGATTCTAGTTCTTGGATTTAATAAAATGCTTATTATCTTATTTCATTGATTAAGTAGAGATTTTTTGGAGTTTTGCGTCGTTTCTTTTTTTTAGTGCAGTGCTGAATTCTGGTGAGAAATCAACGTGACCTATGTAGAGTATTTTAGTGATATCTGGAGTTGTAGATATCCAATTGGAGTCAAACCAAGTTCAAATGAAAGCTAAAATCCATAGATACAACTTTCATGAAGACACCAAAACCAAATTCGGACTCAAAAGAGTAGAAGTATGCAGTATACGTCAGATAGAAGATGTTGTGCGCATGAAGAGCAAAGCATGTGCTTGAAGCATATTTCTGCACTGCTGATTCTATTTAAATGCGCCTGAAGCGCAAGGCCTGCGCCTGGGCGCGTGGTGCACTGTAGAATGTATAAATTGAGTTTTTTCTGATTTTCTAGGGATCTTTTTGTCAATTGGGAAGTTCAGAGACTTGTGCCATAGTAGAGAAGCTTAAAGACGGATGTTCTACACCATTGAAGGAGTTTTATCAAGAATCATTCGTGAATCTTTCTTGTAATTCTTCTTTAATCTCTATCTCTTTAATCTCTATAATGAGTAACTAAACTCTAATTGTTAGGGATGAGTGAAACAAGATAAAACCCTTATTTGTCTGATTTGATTCCTGGTTATATGAATAAATTTATTGAATTATTTTTCTCATCTTTGTGCTTAATGCTTTTTATTGCTTGATCAACTTTAAAATGTTCTATGATTCGTATTTTGAAACGGAAGTGGACTTTACGAATGCTTGAGATGAGAAATTCATGAGATTGTAGTCTATGGATAGATGGAGGTCATGAAACCACGTGAATTAGTTGCAGAGGCAATAATTTAAAAAGAGAATTTTTGTACTGTAAAGCTTAATCCTAATTTTAAATCCACTAAGGAATTATGGGTTATTTTGGAATTAAAGGTTCTGTCACTAAGACATTAGGGCAAGAATACTAAAGAGAATTCGGTAATAATTCAATAAAGGAATTCAATAACTAGGATCAAATTAGAAACCAAGGGTGGACTCAAAGTGAAACTCATCCCTGACATTTTTCTCATTATAAAAGTTCAATATTATTACTTTTGTTATTTCAAAAAATATTCTACTCAATCCAAAAACTTTTTGTTCAATTTCAGTAATTAAATATAATTCGATAGTAAAACGCAATCCTTGAGTTCTACACTCGGTACTACTGTTTTAATTATTACTTGCAGCGATTCAATACACTTGCTGAAATGCTATCAAGTTTTTGGTGCCGTTGCCGGGGATTGTCATATCACTATTGAGTTATAATTTATTTACTTAATTGGAATTTTTTACTCTGCAATAAAATTTTTGTTTTCTTTTATTTTTAATTCTGAAAAAAAAACAAAAATTGTTTTTATTTTATTTTCTATTTTTATTTGTTGAGCTTGCTAATGTTTTGTGCTAGTGGTTTGTCTCTTCTTTGTTTGAGATAACTATTTGCTATAGAGCATGGAAGATTGTAATAATGATATTCTACTACAATTATATGAAGAGTGTGATACTTGTCTTATATCTGCTATATTAGGCATAATTGAGGGACAAATATTGAGAGATACATTTGTAAAATATCACCCTCAAACGCGCCCTATTAGGTGTGGCTTTTGCGGAGAAGGACATAGGAATGAAACTTGTTTTGATGACTATGTCGCACAACTAGAATATGAAGATTTATTGGTTATAAAAGCAGAAGACAACGAGTATTATATGAAAAAGATCAATTGGGAACAAATTATACCTCCTAAAATTCTATCCAATGAATTAGATGACAAAGACTTTCAAATTAAGGATGTTTTAATTGAATTCATGAAGAATAACATGGTTTCAATTGAAAGATTTGAAAGTCAATGTGAGAGGTTATTTGAGAAAGTGGTTGAGTTTGAGAAGATGGAGGAAAAGTTGAAGATTGAAGATGACTTCATTGTTGTGGTAGAAGAAGATAAGCAAAAGAAGAACATGAACGAGGAAAAGAAAAAAGAAGAGATTGATGAAGTTCGAGATTCAATCTTTGTCTTGTTCATCAATGTCCAATTGAAAAGGACATGGAAACAACATCATTTATTTATCAAGTTCATGGTATTTCTACCAAACAAAAAGAAGAAGAAGGATGGTGTGTTCTTTCTGTCCTATATGCCACCTTGACAATAGTTGGGCGTCAAGCTAATGACTTTAAAAAAGCGCTTTGTGGGAGGCAACCCATAGGTAGAGGTAACTGAAGGTGCAACACAAGAAGGGGGGTTGAATTGTGTTTGACAAACTTTAATTCTTTTTGCTAATTAGTTGAATAATAAGCAATCAGAGTAAATAAGCAGCGGATAATAAAAGTTAACACCTCGGATTTATACTGGTTCACCTTTAACTAGGCTACGTCCAGTCCCTTCCTTCAGAAGGCCTTTTCACTAATTCAAACTCCTTTGAATTACAACCCCACTGACCCTTCAAGCCAGTCTTCCCAAACAGCCTGACAACCCCAGACTTTTGAGGAACAACAACACCTTGACTATACCAGCCAAGTCTTCTCAAACAGTCTGACAACCCCAGACTTTTGCGTAACAACAACACCTTGACTATACTAGCCAAGTCTTCTCAACCAGTCTGACAACCCCAGACTTTTGAGGAACTTCACAACCTTAAACCTACAGGCTAAGTCTTTTTCTAACAACCTGACAACCCTGGATTTTAGAAGGAACTTCAACACTATAGGATTTTATACAAGGGATCAAAATTAAAACTGAGTAACTACTTCTGGAAAGTTGATACTCACAACAAGCTTAACTTGAACTTGAGTGTTTGTGTAAGACCCTTAATTTTTAATTAAAATTTTGGAATTAATTTTAATTGTATTTTTGGGGATATTTGTAAAATATTTAATATATGTATGTTTGAGTGAATATATATATATATATATAAATATTTATTTTGGAAGAAGAATTAAAATTATTGGATTAAGAATAAATTAATTTAATTACGAGTAATTAAATTAACGGACAATTAATTAAGGGATTAGCGGCTAATTGCAACGAGACGAGTAAAGTGCTGAAAATCAGACAAGTGTCGGGTGAGGTGGCACCACAAAAGCCTATAAATAGGAGTGAGAAGGATGGTGAAATCAGAACACCATTCCTCCTCCCTCACTGCCCATACTGCATGTAACAGTACCCCATTTTTCCCTCCCATTCTGTTTCTGTTCCAGTTCACGATTTCAAAGAGGAAAAAGACAGTTCCTCAAAAGTGCCATTACTTGGACATCCAAGCACCGAAACACCAAAACCCTAGTACAAAAGTTATTCCCCACACCATTACGGAGCTAAAGAACCCAGTTTCGTAGCAGCAAACGCAGGCTGTAGTTTCACCGGTTTTTGGCGCGAAAACGGGAACGACAGCAGAAACGAGAGAAGTAGCAGAACACGCAACAAGGGTAAGGGCACCTTCCACTTTCTAGTTGCATTTTAGGACTGTAAACGTATGTTTGAAGTGTGATCATATTTAAGTGTCTGTTTTGAAAAAGAAACTATTTTACATGACATTTTGAAAGATGAAAGAAAATGCATTCTGTTGTGGTTTTAAAAATCTGCAACATGCTGTTTTGGATGGATAGTCTAGTGCTGTTTTGTTTATGTGGGAAGCTGAAAAATGTTTTTCATGTTATTTTAAAGATGATTAAAATACATGTTCATAAACTGTTTTGAATGTTGTTATAAAATGCGAAAACACTTTCTGTTGGTGTTTGCTGCTATGTGATGATTCTGTTTGACTGAATGTATTAATGTCATTCTGTTTGTGTGAGAAAGCTGAAATGCTTTGCATGTTGTTCTGATGTTTGAGAAAACAGAAATACTTTGCATGTTTTTCTGATGTTTGAGAAAACTGAAATGCTTTGCATGTTGTTTTGATGTGTGAGAAAGCTGAAATGCTTTGCACATTGATTCTGTTTGTGTGAGAAAGCTGGAATATGCTTTGCATGTTGTGTTGGTTGTGTAAGCATACTGGAGAATACCATGTATGTTGTTCTGAGATGCATGTTCTGGTTTTGGATGATTCTGATGTTGATCATTCTATTTCTGCTTCTGATGATTCTGGTGTTGATCATTCTATTTCTGCTTCTGATGAATCTGGTGTTGATGATTCTGCTTCTGTTTCTGATTGAGTGATTCTGGTGTTGTTAATGTTTTCAAAAAGAAAAAGGATTTTAAAATGATGAAAATGTTTCTTCTGGAAAATCTGTATTGATGTAAAAGTATGAGTTTTGTGGTTTAAAAGAGTGATAAAACTGTTTTGGGGTTGGGCTGACTTTTCAAAGGAAACAGTTTGAAATCTCAGGAAAATTTCACTGATTTCGAAGGTGTATTCGAATACAACATGAGTGTATTCGAATACAACTTGTCAAGCTTCTGTTTTACTGAAGTTTTCAAACTTGTATTCGAATACGAGCCCATGTATTCGAATACAGAGGAAGGATTTTTGCTTCTGACTTAGCATCTGTATTCGAATACGATCATGTCGTATTCGAATATAGAAGTGAAATTTTAACACTGTATTCGCATCTGTATTCGACTACATGCATGCTGTATTCGAATACACAATGCAGATTTTCACCAGTTTCAGCTTATGTTTTCGAATACAAGGGATCTGTATTCGAATACAAATTCGAGTTTTTCCAGAAACTCAGTTTTTAGCTTATGTATTCGAATACAAGGAAGCTGTATTCGAATACAGATTCGTGTTTTCCAGAAAATCAAGTTTTTAAAACACTGCCTTGTGAATTTTAAAGTGTTGGGAAACTTTGAGAAGGGTTATAGTGAATTAATATGGAACTTTTGGTGATATTTTGAATTAGTGGTGATGTAGTTTTTGAGACTCTACTGATGAAGTGGAAAATGTTGATTTATGCACTGAGACTGCCTCTGTATTCGAATACCAGAAGGCTGTAATTGAATACAGAGTGTAATTCTGCACTGTTTTTGGCTTCTATATTCGAATACAGAGAAGCTGTATTCGAATACATATTCGTATTTTCCAGAAAATCCCAGTTTTTTAAACACTATGTTATGAATTTTAAGAGTTTGGGAAAACATTGCGAAATGTTAATGATTATTTGGCTGTTTAGTCATGTTTGTGATAATGATAATCTTGATTGTGCTGAGATATTTTTAAATATGATGGAAAGGCATGAATTTTCTGATTTTGCATACTGTTTCCAGAGAAGTGAAACACTGCATATTCATGCATTGCATAGTCAAGTGGTACCCGCGATGGGCCACAGAGTAATGCGCAACCACGTGCTGATCTGTTGAGCGATTGCACGAGTGCTGGTCTGTTGAGCGACTGCATTAGGTACTGATCTGTTGAGCGATTGTACCTTGGTATATAGGTGCTGGTCTGTTGAGCGACTGCACTGGTACTGGACTGTTGAGCGTCTGTACCGTGAAATGCGCAACCACGTGCTGATCTGTTGAGCGATTGCACGAGTGCTGGTCTGTTGAGCGACTGCACTAGGTACTGATCTGTTGAGCGATTGTACCTTGGTATATGTCAAATGTGCTGGTCTGTTGAGCGACTGCACGAGTGCTGGTCTGTTGAGCGACTGCACTAGGTGATGATCTGTTGAGCGATTGCACCTTGATCTTGAGGGCCGTAAAAGTCAAACATATTGTGCTGGTTTGTTGAGCGACTGCACCTTGGTGATTCAAAGAAATTGTATACATGAGCATATACATATTGCATCGAGGGATTGACCGGTGGGTCACAATTGGTTTATATGATGATGTTTGGAAATCGATGTGTGTGAGTACTTGACAGAATCTGAATTTCTGATTAATTAATGTGTTTATTGAAGTGTTGACTGTACTTACTACATATTTCCATATGAAACGGTTGCTGTTTGAAAAAGCTTATATGTCATGAAAATTCAAATGAGCATCCTTAATTTTCATCATTGTCATATATTATGCCATGAATATATTTGTTGCTGTGAGATATATGCTATGTGATTATTTGTAAATTTCGGTCGGTGACCCTTGCTATTATATTGTGGAAATTGGGCTTTGCCCTCAGATGTTACCCGAAACCGTGCTATCGACGGATACACTAACGACGAAAACGTCGTTAGTTTCCCTTGATCTTTACGTACGGAGCCTACGTGGACAACACAGAGGGATGGACAGCTGGTTGAAGATGAGACTTGTAGAGGATACGGTGGAGACCGTGCTACTGTAGCTTAGTGCATGATCAGACTAGACTTTTGTATAGGGTCTTTTGTTTTGAGAAATGTAATTTATTTTGGGAATTAATGTATGACTTCTCTGCTGTATTTTCCGTACTCTGATACTTTTTAGTGGCCATAGGCCGGGTGTTCTCTTTTGAAATGAATTGATGAAAATTTTATTTTAATTCCCTTGACATTAATTTTGGAAAACTCATTTTAATTATTTATTGAAAAAAAAAAATACACTCGCGCTGTGTTTTAAACTCAGGGTGTTACAGTTTGCTTCTGAAAAATTTATGATGACAATCAACCTCACACTCTAAGAAAAGAACACTTAGAAAATATTTATCTTTTAAGCAAGTGTTTCTCTCATTTGAATTCTTTTAATACTTAGGAATTTTTGCTTGAGTTCTTCTATTTTTCGATGCGTTATTCTTCAGCATTAAACCACTATTTATAGTTGAAATTAGAGCTTCACTTTGATCTCTTGCTTTACTTATGGAGTGTATTTCGATTGATACTGTTTTGAGAATATTCTGGAGTACTTTGCTCAGATTCTGTTTATGGAGTCTTTTGAAGGTGCAAACACGAGAATGGGGGTTGAATTGTGTTTGTAATACTTGAATTCTTTTTCTATTTTTGATGATTATTTAAAATCTGATATATAAGCAAGCAAAATTAGCAGCGGATAAAGTAAAATAATCAACACAAAGATTTATCCTGGTTCACCATTAACTAGGCTACATCCAGTCTCTTCACCTTGAAGGATTTTGCGTCTTGAACTTTTTGAGAAGTTCTTTAGTGTACTTAGATTGGTGAATGAGTATACTTGTTTTGCCTTGCTGAATTTGAATTCCTAGGAAGAACTTAAGTTCTCCCATCATGCTCATCTGAAACTCTTGATGCATCAAATTAGAAAACTCTTGGCAGAGAGTGCCATTAGTGGATCCAAAGATAATATCATCAACATAAACTTGAATGATCAGAATATCATCTTTAATGGATTTTCTAAACAAAGTGTTATCTATTTGGCTTCTATCAAACTGATTTTTAAGTAATAAATTGCTAAGTCTGTCATACCATGCCCTAGGTGCTTGTTTTAAACCATATAAAGATTTTTTAAGTTTAAAAACATGGTTTGGAAAATCAGACCTTTCAAAACATGGGGGCTGTTTGACATAGACTTCCTCACTTATATAACCATTTAAGAAAGCTCTTTTGACATCCATTTGATACAAAGTAATATCATGATTTGCAGCAAAAGAGAGTAGGATACAAATTGCTTCTAACCTGGTCACTGGAGCAAAAGTCCCCAGGTTATCTTCTACTGTAGACCAAGACTAGATTAATTCTTCTGCTCTGGACCAAGTTATCTTCTGCTTTGGACCAAGTCTGGATTAAATCTTATATTCCCGACCAAGCTATCTTCTGGTCAGGATTAAGTCTGGACCAAGTGTGACTTATGTTTCCTTCTGGTCTGGACCAAGTCTCCCTTTGGCAAGCTTGCTTTTAGTCTGGACCAGGTCTCCTTCTGGACTCTGCTTCCTTTTGATCTGGACCAAGAAAGATATCCTCTGATGATGTTATTTGTCCTTTGATGTGTTGCCTTTGATGACATGCTCTGATATCTTTAGGAGGTGTATCCTCTGGTGTCATTCTCTGATTTTATCCTCTGGTGTCCTCATCTTCTGCTTCTGATTTTATCTTCTGGTGACGTCATCTTCTCCCTCTGGTGACGTCATCTTCTAGTGGCATTTTTCATTATTATTCTAGTCAAAAATAAGATTACATAAAAGTACTTTTGTACACATCAAAATTCTAGGAATAGAACCAACTTGGTTCCAACATCTTTTGCTCCGATTGTGTTTTGAGCATTTTTTTCAGATTCTGTTTTGAGCATTTTGCTCAGATTCTGTTTTGAGCATACTTTCAGCTTCTAAGGATGTAGGTTCTGATTTCTGCCTCTAATGAAGTCCTCTGGAATTATCCTCCGACGAGATCCTCTGATTGTATCCTCTGATGGGAACTTCTGATTATATCCTCCGATGGGATCTTCTTATGATATCCTTTGACAGGTTCCTCTGATGATATCTGAAGGTGCAAACATGAGAAGGGGGGTTGAATTGTGTTTGTAATACTTGAATTTTTTTTCTGTTTTTGATGATTAGTTAAAATCTGATATATAAACAAACAGAGTTAGCAGCGGATAAAGTAAAATAATCAACACAAAGATTTATCCTGGTTCACCATTAACTAGGCTACATCCAGTCCATTCATCTTGAAGGATTTTTCCACTAATTCAAAACCTTTGAATTACAACAGCACTACTGACCCTCCAAGTCAATCTTCCCAAACAGTCTAACAATCCTAGACTTTTGAGGAACACAACACCTTGACATCACAAGTCATGTCTTCTCCTACCAATCTGACTACCCCAAATTGCAGAATGGATTTCGACACCTTGAATCTAATTGCTAAGTCACCTGCTACTTCTTCTGACTCTTCAGATTGTAGACTCTACTTCAACAATATAGATCTAACACAAGGGAACGAAAAACAAAAGTACTTGCTTCTGGAAAGATGATACTCACAATTAACCTCACTGAAAACTCGAGTTTTTGCCTTTGGAAGTTTATGACTCATTTATTGATTTTCGATGCTAAGTCTTCTGCCTTGAGCCTCCTTTTATATGTGAAAATTAGGGTTTCTTCCATGATCAAATTCGAGCTGTATCTACCAGATTCTCTTGCAAAAATAATTTGGCCAATCAGGTTTCACTTAAATAAAAATCATATCTTTTTAGCTCCAGATTGCATTTGAAAATTCTATTGACTAATCTTGTTTCTTTTAATTTCAAACCGTATCTTTTTAAGCTTCAGATTGCATTCGAATTTCTTCAAGTCTTCAGTGATTTTTTTAATCAAATCCCCTTAATACTTTGATCAAATTTCTATCAAAATTTAATCAAGTCTTCTTCGAATTTTAATCAGGTCATCACTGATTTTCATCATGACTAAAATTTGGACCGTATGATCTTCTGATCTCGACTGGACATATGTAATTTGATCAGCCCCAATTCTGTGATCCTCTGATCTCGGCCAACACTAGACCATATGATATGATCTTTTGATCTCGGCCAATCATTGTACCATATGATCTGATCTTCTGATCTCGGCCAACACTGGGCCATGATGCTTAAATCTGGACCATTGATCTGAACATTTTCTCTCTGATCTAGACCAAGTCTGGACTGGGTCTGGATTGAATATGAATTAAATCTGGACTTATAATATTTTAATATGGACAATTGATCTTTTAATCTGGACATTTATCTTCTGATTTGGATCAAGTCTGGATTAAATCTGGACAATCATTTCTTCTGATCTGGACTGAGTTTTATGTTCTGGACCATGCTATCTTCTGGTCTGGACCATGTCTGGACCAAGTCTGGACCAAGTCATTTTTCTGCTGGATGCATCTTTTGGTACCCTCTGGATGCATTCTCTGGCCGAACCTTCTGGTGACATTTCTATCTTCTGGTTGCTTCCTCTGGATGTATCTTCTGGTGGTGTCATCCTCTGATTTTGCACAGCTTCTGATTTATTCTTCTAAGTCAAAATACTACTTACATAAAATACTTTTGTTAACATCAAAATTTTAAGTATAGAACCAACTTGGTTCCAACAATATCCTCCAGTGATATCCTCTAATAATATCCTCTGATGATATCCTTTGGTGACATTCTCTGATGATATCCTCTAGTGATATCTTCTGATGATATCCTCTGGTGACCATCGTCTGGTGATCATCCTCTGGTGACTTCATCGTGCTTCTGATTTGTATCTTCTGGTGACGTCATCTTCATCTTCTGGTGACGTCATCGGTGGCATTTTTCATTCTTCTTCTAAGTCAAATATGTTATTTTCATAAAATACTTTTGTTAACATCAAAACTTTAAGTGAAAGAACCAACTTGGTTCCAACAATCTCCCCCTTTTTGATGATGACAAAACCATGTATTTTTTATGATACTTTTTATTTCTTTTGACTTTGACTCCCCCTAAGACTAAGCTTCATTTTATATTTTCTCCCCATAAGTCTAATGCCCAGATACCATATCTGTTGAAACCAAGTTGGTTCGTTCCATCAATGTTTTGATGTTAACAAAAGTATTTTATGTAAATTGTATTCTGACTTAGAAGAACAAATTAGAGGCTATGCAAAATCAGAGGATGACACCACCAGAGGATACGTCCAGAGGAAGCAACCAGATGATAAAAATGTTACCAGAAGTTTCGGCCAGAGGAAACATCCAGAGGGTACTAGAGGATGCATCCAGAGGATACACCCCTAGAGGATGTCACCAGAGGATACACCTCCAGAGGATATCAGAGGATGTCATCAAAGGCAAACATCAGAGGATAACATCAATCAGAGGATATCATCAAAGGGAAGAAAAAATAACATCATCCGAGGAAATCATTCTTGGCCCAGATCAGAAGGAAGAAGAGTCTAGAAGGAGACTTGGTCAAGACTAGAAGGAAGCTTGTTAGAGGGAGACTTGGTCCAGACCGGAAGGAAACAAAAGTCAGACTTGGTCCAGACTTAGTCCTTACCAGAAGATAGCATGGTCGTGAATATAAGACTCAGTCCATACTTGGTCCAAACTTGGACGAGACCAGAAGATAACTGGTCTAAAACAAAAGACTTGGTCCAAACCAGAAGACAGCTTGGTCCAGAACATAAAATTGATCCAGACGTGGTCCATATCAGAAGATATAATTGTCCAGAACATAAGACTTAGCCCAGATTTAATCCAGACTTAGTCCAGACTCGGTCCAGATTAGAGGATAAATGTCCAGACTAAAATATCAATGGTCCAGATTAAAATATCAAATGTCCAGATTAAAAGATCAATGGTCTAGATTAAAATATCAAATGTCCAGATTAAAAGATCAATGGTACAGATTAAAAGATCAATGGTCCAGATTAGAATATCAATGGTTCTGATCAGAGGATCACAAAATGGCACAAATCAAATCACATGGCCCAGAATTGGTCGAGATCAGAGGATCAAAGAATGGTACAGATCAGATCACATGGTCCAGAGTTGGTCGAGATCAGAGGATAACAGAATTGGTACAGATCAGATCACATGGTCCAGAGTTGGTCGAGATCAGAGGATCACAAAATTGGTAAAGATCAGATTACATGGTCCAGAATTGGCCGAGATCAGAGGATCACAAAATGGTACAGATCAGATCACATGGTCCAGAGTTGGTCGAGATCAGAAGATCATACGGTCTAGAATTTAAATCATGATCCAAATTAGTGAAGACTTGATTAAAATTCGAAGAAGACTTGATTAAATTTTGATAGAAATTTGATCAAAGTATTAAAGGGATTTGATTCAAGAAAATCACTGAAGACTTGAAGAAATTCGAATGCAATCTGAAGCTTAAAAAGATATGGTTTGAAATTAAAAGAAACAAGATTGATCAACATAATTTTCAAGTGCAATCTAAAGCTAAAAAGATACGATTTTAATTTAAGTGAAACAGGATTGGCCAACAAAATTTTTGAAGGAAATCTGAGCAAGATTTATTTCGTATTTAAGCTTGGTCAAAGCCCTATCTACAGCTATAAAAGGAGGCTTCAAGCAGTAGCATCAAGCATCGAAAAACACAAGAACTCAAGCTTCATATTCAATACAATCCGAGAGTTCAAAAGAGAGAATCACTTGAGTGCACAACAGTATTTTCTAAGTGTTTTTGAGAGATAAATTAAGTACCACAATCAGCTTTCCAGAAGCAACAAAAGTGTGCAATAATCAGTGCAACAATCAGCTTCCAGAAGCAAATTTGCAGAGTTCCCACACTTGTAATCACACCCGATAGTGGTGCAAACACCTTCTTCAATCTGGGGTTGTCAGATTGGTAGGAGAAGACTTGACTTGTAGAGTCAAGGTGTTGTTTTCGTTCCTCAAAAGTCTAGGGTTGTCAGGCTGTTTGAGAAGACTAACTTGAAGGTCAGGTGTTGTAATTCAAAGGTTTTGAATTACTGGATTAAAGCCTTCAGGATGAAGGGATTGGATGTAGCCAAGTTAATGATGAACCAGAATAAATTGTTGTGTTCTTAAGTTGTTATTATCCGCTGCTAAGTCTGAAAAATTATGTTGGAACCAAGTTGGTTCTAAGTACTTAGGATTTTGATGTTTACAAAAGCACTCCATGTAACCTTATTTTGTACTTAGAAAGATTACATTAAATGCCACCAGAAGATAAAGGTTCCAGAGGTAGAAGATGAAGACACCAGATAATGCATCCAGAAGGTACCAGAGGATGCATCCTGAAATTACCAGAGGATATCTTTGCTCACCCAGATAAGAAGGAAGCAAAGTCAGAAAGAGACCTGGACCAGACCAGAAGGAAGCCTGCCAGAGGGAGACTTGATCCAGACCAGAAGGAATCATAAGTCAGACTTAGTCCAGAAGTTATTCTGACCAGAAGATGGCCTGACAGTGAAATGATAAACAGCCCAGACTTGATCCAGACTTAATCAGAAGATAAATTAATGGGTCAAGAACAAGAGATGCAATCCAGATTTGAACCAGATCAGAAGATAGCATGGTTCAGGGTATGAAACTAAGTCCAGACTAGAAGAAATGATGTCCAGATATGATCCAGGCCTGATCCAAATCAGAAGGTAAAATGTCCATATTGAAATATTATTTGTCCAGATTTAATTTCAGTTCAATCCAGACCCAGTTCAGAATTGGTCCAAATCAGAGGGAAGATGTTCAGATCAATGGTTCAGATTTAAGTATATGGCCTAGTGTTGGCCGAGATCAGAAGATCAGACCATGGCCCAGTGTTGGCCGAAATCAGAAGGTCAGAATGTGTGGTCCAGCATTGGCCGAGATCAGAGGATCACAGCAGATCAGACCATGGCCCAGTGTTGGCCGAGATCAAAAGATCAGAAGATCAGAAAGTGTGGTCCAGGGTTGGCCGAAATCAGAGGATCACAGCAGATCACTTAGTATGGTCCAGATGTGGATGAGAGCAGAAGATCAAATGGTCCAGATTTAATCATGAGGATTAACGGTGGAGATTTAATTAAATTGGATCAAAGTATTAAAAGGATTTGTTACAAAAATAAAGTGAAGTCGTATGGGAGTTTAGAAGCTGTTGGCGGGAAGAAACTAAAGACAGAATTGACCAGTTATTTTTGAAAGCAAATCTGAAGCTTAAAAAGATATGTTTTTTATTTAAGTGAAGCCCGATTGGTCAAGATATTTTTACAAGAGAACTCAACAAGATATAGCTCGAAATTAAGCTTGGAAGAGGCCCTAATCTGCATCTATAAAAGGAGGCTCAAGGCAGAATACTTAGCATCGAAAATCACATAAGAGTCATACATTTCCAAAAGCAAACACTCAAGTTTTCAATGAGGTTAATTGTGAGTTCCAGCTTTCTAGAAGCAAGCACTCGTGTTATTTTCTTTCCCTTGTGTTAGATCTAAGTTGTTGAAGTAGAGTCTACAATCTGAGGGAGTCAGAAGGGGTAGCAGATTACTTGGCAATTAGATTCAAGGCGTTGTAATTCCTTCTACAATCTGGGGTTGTCAGATTGGTAGGAGAACACTTGACTTGAGAAGTCAAGGTGCTGCATTCCTCAAAAGTCTAGGATTGTTAGACTGTTTGAGAAGACTGACTTGGATGGTCAGTGGTATTGTTGTAATTCAAGGTTTTGAATTAGTGAAATCCTTCAAAGTGAAGGGACTGGACGTAGCCTCGTTAACGGTGAACCAGTATAAAATTCTGTGTTTTTATTTTTACTTTATATTCGCTGCTAACTCTGTTTTATTCATACATCAAGTTTTGTTTTAAAACTGCAAAAACAAAAAAAATATTCAAGTTAGTCAAACACAATTCAACCCCCCCTTCTCGTGTTTGCACCTTCAAATTATTCATCCAATAATTCGCATCAACATTCAACAAAACAACAAAAGAATTCAAGTTTGGCAAACACAATTCAACCCCCCTTCTCGTGTTTGCACCTTCAATTGGCATCAGAGCTTGGTCTCTAGACTGAGCACTTTACAATGTTTGAGGAAAGATCCACGGGTTCAACATGTTTGGAATCAATGAAGAAGCTATTGGAGGAAACATAAAAAAACCACCTATGTTTGATGGGGAACAGTTCAAGTTCTGGAAGGACGGGCTGAAGAGTTTCTTTTTCTCACAAGATCCCGAAATTTGTGACATGGTGGAAGATGGCTATACTGTTGCAAAAGCTCCAGGAAAGATTTTGATGCTGACCAGAAGAAGATGTTTAAGTTACATCACAAATCCAGAACGTTCATGATCAATGCAATCACATTCAAGGAGTTTGACAAGTGCACTAACAAAAAAACCGCAAAGAGCATATATGGTAGTCTGGTTCTGACTTACAAAGGTAGCAACCAAGTTCAAGAAGCAAAGGCCAACATTCTAGTCAAGAAGTACGAGCTGTTCAAGATGGAAGAAGATGAAGACATTGAAGCAATGTTTTCCAGATTTCAGACTCTGATGTCAAGATTAAGAGTACTCAAGAAGAGCTATACAATTGCTGACCACGTGAAGAAAATCCTTATAAGTCTGCCAACAAAGTGGAGACCAAAAGGTCACTGCTATTTAGGAAGCAAAGGACTTGAACACTGTGAAGTTGGAAGAATTAATCAGCTCCCTCAAAATAGAGCTAGAAGAAGATGAACCGAATAAGAAGAATAAAACCCTAGCCTTAAAGTCCAAACAGAAGAAAGTTCTAAAAGCAGAAGCAGAAGCAGAAACAGAATAAGAAAATAGTGATTATGAAGACCATAATCAGAAATCAAAAGCAGAAGACATTGCGTTCATAGCCAAAAAGATTCTGAAAATATGGCAAAACAGAAGGAAGAAGTTTCCCTAAAGGAATTCAAAGCATTCCAACAGGGAAATGATGAACAAGACAAGAAGAGCATTATCTGCTATGGATGTAATGAACTTGGGCACATCAAATTAGAATGCACGAAATCTGGACAAAAGGAAAACACTAGAAGAAAGACTCTAGACCGAAGAAGAAAAAATCTGATGGCAACATGGGATGATTCTGATGAAGCTTCTGATGACGAAGAAGCTGAATTAGCAATGATGGCCCACATCAATTCTGCCTCTGGATCCAACATAAAATCTGACTCTGGAAGTGAATCAGAAGAAGTAGAATTGGCTCTGATGGCTCACACTCATTCTGCCTCTTAATCAACCTCTGAAAGTGAATTAGAAGAAGCATAATTGGCTCTGATGGCTAATATTCATTCTGCCTCTGGATTCGACCCAGATGCTGACTCTGGAAAAGAATCAGAAGATGAAGAAGCAGAACTGGCTCTGATGATTTACACCAGCACTGCCTCAAGATCCAACAGAGACTCAAATTTTGGAAGTGAATCAGAAACAGAACTGGCTCTGATGGCTCACATAGGCGCTGCCTCTGGATTCGACATAGAATATGATTTTGGAAGTAAATCATCAGAAGATGAAAAAGAGGTATTTTCTGAAGTCACTTGATTTGATTTAATTACTGCAATGAATGATATTTTAACTATCAATAACAATCTGTCTTTAAAACTGAAAACACTTAGGGAAGAAAATAAAACTCTAACCAAAGAAATCGATGTTTTAAAGAATCAAAATGCAGAATGTAAAATAGAAAATGCAACTCTTAAAACTGATATTGCTAAGCTTAAATCTGAAAACTTAACTCTAAAAAGTAATATTTGTTCAATATCAAATACTGTATGTAATTCTAAAATGCATGAACAAGTTTTACAAGATTTTATTGTTAATGGTGTGGAAAGAAGCAAATATGCTTCTATGATTTATGGGGTTAGTAACAATGGTAAAAGAGGATTAGGATTTGACGAATCTGTAATTGCAACTAAACCTATTCCCTCTGATGTTTTATGTGTTGTTTGTGCTAAGAAAGGTCACTCAAAATTGTCTTGTCCCATGATAAAAACAAGAAAAGACAAGAAACTTTTCAAGACTAACAAACCCGGACCCAACCATATTTGGGTACCAAAAGATAAAATTGTTTATGTTGCAAATGTTCTGAGCAACCAAAGTGAATCACCAGTCATGGTGCCTGGTCAATGGATGCTGGCAATATATGAAGGGAAAAAGGTCTATGTCCCAACATCTGCCAAACAGAAGCAATCTGACTCTGGTGGAAGAAGAACTGGTCAACAAAATAACTATCAAAACCAGAACCATATGAAGAATCAGAAATATCAAAGAAAGCACACATATCAACCAAATCAAAATAGGCAGAGGAATCACACATATCAACAAAACTGGAACTACCAGAGGAATCATAATTATCATCAGTTCCAGAACTAGATGTAGTGGATTAAAGCCTTCAGAATGAAGGGACTAGATGTAGCCAAGTTAATGGTGAACCAGGATAAATTGCTGTGTTCTTAAGTTGTTATTATCCGCTTCTAAGTCTGATCAATTATTCATCAAATAATTCGCATCAACATTCAACAAAACAGCAAAAGAATTCAAGTTTTGCAAACACAATTCAACCCCCTTAATACTTTGATCAAATTTCTATCAAAACTTAATCAAGTCTTCTTCAAATTTTAATCAATTCTTCACTGATTTGCATCATGATTTAAATTCTGGACCGTATGATCTTCTGATCTCGACCAACATCTGGACCATGTGATCTGATATGTACCATTATGTGATCCTCTGATCTGAACCATTGATCTTCTAATCTAGACCATGGATCTTTTAATCTGGACCATTGATCTTTTAATCTGGACATTTGATATTTTAATCTGGACCATTGATCTTTTAATCTGGACATTTATCCTCTGATCTGGACCAAGTCTGGACTAAGTCTGGATTAAATCTGGACCAAGTCTGGACTAAGTCTGGATTAAATCTGGACTAAGTCTTATGTTCTGTACAATTATATCTTCTGATATGGACTAAGTTTTATGTTCTGGACTATGCTATCTTCTGTTCTGGACCAACTCTGGACCAAGTCATTTGCTTTGGACCAGTTATCTTCTGCTCTGGACCAAGTCTGGACCAAGTGTGACTTATGTTTCCTTCTGGTCTGGACCAAGTCTCCCTCTAACAAGCTTCCTTCTAGTCTGGACCAGGTCTTCTTCTGGACTCTGCTTCATTCTGATCTGGGCCAAGAAAGATATCCTCTAATGATGTTATTTTTCCTTCCCTTTGATGATATCCTCTAATTGATGCTATCCTCTGGTGTTTGCATTTGATGACATCCTCTAGTATTCTTTGGAGGTATTGTCTGGTGCCCTTTGATGCATCCTCTCGTATCCTCCAAATGCATCCTCTGGCCGAACTTTCTGGTGGCATTTTTTATCTTTTGGTGATGTCATCCTCTGGTGGTGTCATCCTCTGATTTTTCCTTCTAAGTCAATATACGATTTTCATAAAATACATTTGTTAACATCAAAACTTTAATTGCAGGAACCAACTTGGTTCCAACAACATCTTCTCCCCCTTTGTCATCAGACAAAAAGAAATGTTGCTGATTTTTTTTTTAAAAACAAATAATGTAAACTAAACTACTTGAAGACATTACAATATTAATCATTTAACAAAGTAAGGTTTAGGTTTTTCTTGGTGAAGTCAAACCTATCTTCAGGTAGTGGTTTGGTGAATATGTCAGCCCATTGATGTTCAGTGTCTACAAATTGAATGTTGAGTACTCCTTTCTGAACATAATCTCTATTAAAATGGTGTTTGATCTCTATGTGTTTAGCTCTTGAGTGTAAGATCGGGTTTTTGGTTAGACAAATTGCAGAGGTGTTATCACAGTAGATGGGTATGTTGGATTCTAATATTTTGTAGTCTTCAAGTTGATACTTCATCTAGAGTAGTTGAGAGCTGCAGTTAGCTGTTGAAATGTACTCAGCCTCTGTTGTTGACATGGCAATGGTGTGTTGTGTCTTACTGGACCAAGAGATCAAGTTGTCACCTAAAAAGGTGCAATAGCCACTGGTGCTTTTCCTTTCAAGTTTATCTGCAGCATAGTCAGAATCACAATATCCACTAAGTTGGTACTTAGGAGATTTCTTGTAGACCAAGGTAAGGTTTGTAGTGTCTTCTAGATATCTAAGAATTCTCTTAACAGCAGTTAGATGAGATTCTCTAGGGTCGGATTGAAATCGGGCACATACACACACACTAAACGTGATATCAAGTCTAGAAGCAGTAAGGTAGAGTAATGATCCGATCATTCCTCTGTAGATTTTCTGGTCAACTTTTTGGCCTGATTCATCTTTATCAAGTGAACAAGTAGGATGCATTGGTGTAGCCATAGGTTTGCAATCACTCATTTTAAACTTCTTGAGAAGTTCCTTTGTATATTTAGTTTGCTGAATGTAAATACCTTATGGACTTTGTGGAATTTGTATCCCTAGGAAGAACTTAAGTTCTCCCATCATACTCATTTGAAATTCATGCTGCATTAATTTAGAAAATTCTCGACAAAGAATGCCATTAGTAGATCCAAAAATAATGTCATCAACATAATTTGAATGATCAGAATATCATTTTCTATTGATCTTCTAAACAAAGTATTGTCTATTTGTCCTCTTTCAAAGTTATTTTTAAGCAAGAAGTTGTTGAGTCTATCATACCATGCTTTAGGTGCTTGTTTTAACCCATACAAGGATTTTCTAAGTTTAAAAACATGGTTTGGAAATTTAGAACTTTCAAAACCTGGAGGTTGTTTAACATATACTTCTTCACTCAAATAACCATTGAGAAAGACACTTTTAACATCCATTTGAAATAGTTTGATGTTTTTATTTGCAGCAAAAGACAATAAGATACGAATAGCTTCTAACCTGTCCACTAGAGCAAATGTCTCAGCGTAATCAATGCCTTCTTGTTGACTGTAACCTTGTGCCACAAGTCTTGCCTTGTTTCTGACCACTTCACCTTTTTCATTTAGCTTATTTTTGAAGACCCACTTGGTTCCAACAATGTTCTTCTCTGGTCTTGGAACTAGATCCCAAACATCATTCCTCTTAAATTCATTTAACTCTTCTTGCATTGCAATAATCCATCCATCATCTGCCAATGCTTCACTAACAGAGGTAGGCTTAATCGATGAGAGTAAGCCAAACATACTGATGTCTTTTAATGATGATCTGGTTATTAAGGAATCACTTCCACTTCCAATGATCAGATTTTTAGGATGAGATGACTGGTATTTCCATCCAGATTTTTCTTCTGACTTCTCATGAATCATTCTGATTTGATCAGATTCATCCTTTGAAGATGTGTCACTTGCTTCTGAGTTGCTTGTATCTTTCACTTCTCCACGTTCTGCTGGTTTATCTGCTTCTGCTAGTTTATCTGCTTATGCTGGTTTATCTACTTCTGCTGGTTTATCTGCTTCTGTTGGTTTGTCTGCTTCTGCTTCCTCTTGTTCTAGTAAATCTACAATATCAACATCATGCTTTGTCTTTGCAGTGTCAAGCTGTTTGTCATTAAATTTAACATGTATAGATTCCTCTACAATATGAGTTTCAGTATTAAACACTCTATAAGGTTTAGATCTTTTAGAGTATCCAATTAAGATAAACTTTTGAGATCGAGAATCAAATTTACCAAGGATATCTTTAGTATTCAACACATAACAGATACAACCAAATTGTTTAAAGTAAGAAATGCTAGGCTTTTTACTTTTCCACAATTCATATGGTGTTTTATTCAATATAGACCTAATATAGACTCTATTCTGAATGTAACATGCAGTGTTGATTGCTTCAGCCCAAAAGTGTTTTGCAACATTTAAATCATTTAACATAGTTCTGGCCATGTCTTGGAGTGATCTATTCTTTCTTTCTACAACTCCATTCTGTTGAAGTGCTCTAGGAGAATAAAAGTTGTGAGAAATTCCATTCTCATCACAGAAATTTTCAAAGAATTTGTTCTCAAATTCTCTTCCATGATCACTTCTAATTGACACTATCTTAAAACCTTTTTCATTCATGACTTGTTTACAGAATGTTATAAATATAGTGTGGGATTCATATTTACTTCTTAGAAATTTTACCCATGTCCACCTAGAGTAATCATCTACTATAACAAAGCCATATTTCTTTCCATTTAGATATGCTACTTTCACTGGTCCAAACAGATCCATATGTAGAAGTTCAAGAGGCTTTGAGGTAGTTACTGATTTTTAGGAGTAAAGGAATTTTTGGTTTGTTTTCCCTTTTGACATCCTTCACACAAGATTTCAGTTTTGTAACTAAGATTAGGTAGACCTCTTACTAACTTAAGTTTGTTCAATTCTGAAATTGATATAAGATTAGCATGACCTAATGTTTTGTGCCACATTAAATTCTCTTTATTTAATGACATAAGACATTTAACCTCTTGGTTTCGTAGACTAAACAGATTTATTTTATAAATATTATTGAGTCTCTGACCTGTGAAAAGCACAGATCCATCCTTCTGACTGATTGCCTTGCATGTTTTTGATTGAATATAATATCATAATTGTTATCACTTAACTTACTTATACTCAACAAGATATGTTTAAGACCTTTAACAAACAAGACATCTTTAATAGAAGGAGAGGTACCATTACCAACTGTCCCTTGACCAATGATCTAGCCTTTTTGCTTTCCTCCAAAAGTTACTGTGCCTCCTTTGCTCAATGTCAATTCTTGGAACATAAACCTTTTTCCTGTCATATGTTGCGAGCATGCACTATCCAGGTGCCATGACTGGTGTTTTAACTTGTTTGCTAAGGACATCTGCAACAAAAATAATTTTGCTTTTAGGTACCCAAATCTGGTTGGGTCCAGGTTTGTTAGTCTTGAAAACTTTCTTGTTTTTCCTTGTATTTAGCATAGGACAAGACACTTTGGAATGACCTTTCTTGTAACAAACAACACACGCAATATTAGCGGGAATAGGTTTAAGCACATGTTTAGGTTCACTTATAGTTTCTTCAAATCCTATACCTCTATTTCCATTCCTATTGACTCCATAAATCATAGAAGCATATTTGCTTCTTTCCATATCATTAGCAAGAAATTCTTGAAAAACTTGTTCATGCATATCAGAATTACATGTGGTATTTTCAATTGATGTTGAATTATGGTTATTTTTCAGAGTTAGACTTTCACCTTTAAGTTCAGCAAACCAGTTTTTCAAACATACATTCTTTGTTTTCATTTCTGCAATATCAGTTTCATGAATGGAACTTTCTATTTTAAATTCTGCAATTTGATTCTTTAAAACATTAACTTCTTCTGTTAGATTTGTATTTTCTTTCCTAAGAATTTTCAGTTTTAAAGACAATTTGTAATTGTTGTTTAAAAAGTCATTTAGAGCAGTAATCAAATCAGATCGAGTGAATTCAGAATATACCCCAATTTCATCATCTTCTGATTATCTTCCAAAATCAGATTCTGTGTTGGATCCAGAGACAGAGTTGGTGTGAGCCATCATAGCCATCATCCCATGTAGCCATCATACTTTTCTTCTTGGTTCTGGAATCTTTCCTCTGGTGCTTCCCTTTCTCCATATTTGGACATTCTGACTTGATATGTCCAGATTCATTGCATCTGTAGCAGATGATACCTTTCTTGTCATGTGTATCATCACTATCTTTGTTGAATTGCTTGGAATATCTCTGGGAAAATTTCTTCCTTCTGTTGTGCCACATCTTTTTGAACTTTTTGGATAAGAAAGCAATCTCTTCTTCCTCTGAGTTCAAACTTTGATCGTCTGAATCACTATCTTCTAATGTTGATGTTGCTTTCAGAGCCTTCTTCTGCTTGGATTTCAAGGCTAGAGTTTTGTTCTTCTTCTTGGGTTCATCTTCTTCCAACTCAATTTCATGTGATATGAGGGAGCTAATTAATTCTTCCAGATTTAGAGTATTTAGATCTTTAGCTTCCTGAATAGCAGTAATATTTGGTCTCCACTTGATTGTTAGACTTCTAAGTATTTTCCTTACATGATCAGCAGTATTGTAACTCTTTTCTAGTACCCTTAATCTTGATACTAGAGTCTGGAATCTGGAAAACATAGTTTCAATGTCTTCATCTTCCTCCATTTTGAACAGTTCATATTTCTTGACCAGAATGTTTGCTTTAGCTTCTTGAACTTGCTTACTTCTTTCATAGGTCAGAATCAGACTGCCATAAATACTATTTGCTGTTTCTTTGTTGGGGCACATGTCAAATTCTTTGAAGGTGATTGCTTTGATCATAAAGGATCTGGATTTGTGATGTATTTTGTACATCCTCTTCTGATCTGTATCCATGTCTTTTCTTGGAATTTCATCATTGTTTTCATCCTTTGGAACAATATAGCTATCTTCCACCACGTCCCAAAGTTCAGGATCTTGTGAAATAAAAAAACTTCTCAGCCTGTCCTTCCAATACTCAAATCGTTCTCCAACAAATAGAGGAGGTCTGTTGATGTTTCCTCCAACAGCTTCTCCAGACATATTGATCCTAGGATCTTACCTCAAACACGGTAAAGTGCTCAGCCTTGAGACTGAGCTCTGATACCAATTGAAGGTGCAACACAAGAATGGGGGTTGTATTGTGTTTGACAAACTTTAATTCTTTTTGCTAATTAGTTGAATAATAAGTAATTGGAGTAAATAAGCAGCGGATGATAAAAGTTAACACCTCGAATTTATACTGGTTCACCTTTAACTAGGCTACATCCAGTCCCTTCCTTTAGAAGGCATTTTCACTAATTCAAACTCCTTTGAATTACAACACCATTGACCCTTCAAGCTAGTCATCCCGAACAGCCTGACAAACCCAGACTTTTGAGGAACAACAACACATTGACTGTACCAGCCAAGTCTTCTCAACCAGTCTGACAACCCCAGACTTTTGAGGAACTTCACAACCTTAAACCTACAAGCTAAGTCTTTTTCTAACAACCTGACAACCCTATATTTTATAAGAAACTTCAACACTATAGGATTTTATACAAGGGTTCGAAATTAAAACTGAGTAACTACTTCTAGAAAGTTGATACTCACAACAAGCTTAACTTGAACTTGAGTGTTTGCTTCTGAAAAATTTATGATGACAATCGGCCTCACACTCTAAGAAAAGAACACTTAGAAAATATTTATCTTTTAAGCAAGTGTTTCTCTCCTTTGAACTCTTTAATACTTAGGAATTTTTGCTTGAGTTTTTCTATTTTTCGATGCGTTATTCTTCACCATTAAGCCTCTATTTATAGTTGAAATTAGAGCTTCACTTTGATCTGTTGCTTTACTTCTGGAGTGTATTTCGATTGATTCTGTTTTGAGAATATTTTGGAGTATTTTGCTCAGATTCTGTTTTTGGAGTCTTTTGCTCCGATTTTGTTTTGAGCATTTTTCTCAGATTATGTTTGGAGCATACTTTCAGCTTCTAATGATGTAGCTTCTGATTTCTACCTCTAATGAGATCCTCTGGAATTATCGTCCGACGAGATCCTTTGATTGTATCCTCTGATGGGAACTTCTGATTATATCCTCCGATGGGATCTTCTTATGATATCCTCTGACAGGTTCCTCTGATGATATCCTCCGGTGATATCCTCTGATGATATCCTATGGTGATATCCTCTAATGATATCCTCTGGTGATATCCTTTGGTGATATCCTTTGATGATATCCTCTGGTGACCATCGTCTGGTGATCATCCTCTGGTGACTATCCTCTAGTGACTTCATCCTGCTTCTGATTTGTATCTTTTGGCGACGTCATCTTTATCTTCTGGTGACCATCCTCTGGTAACTTCATCCTGCATCTGATTTGTATCTTTCTGGTGATGTCATCTTCATCTTCTGGTGACGTCATCGGTGGCATTTTACATTCTTCTTCTAAGTCAAATATGTTATTTTCATAAAATACTTTTGTTAACATCAAAACTTTAAGTGAAAGACCCAACTTGGTTCCAACAGTAACTTTTATTTTTGCAATCTTATTTTTGTTATTTGAATTTGTTTCTTTTTAATTGTGTGTAAATGTGCACTATAATGAAGAATTGTTAACAACTTGAAGCTGATTTTAAGCTATCTTCCTATTTTAGATTTTGAAATTTAAACTTTATTTTTTTGCTCATATCATTGATCAATTCGACGAGTTTCACTAATGCATACAGTGTTGATTACTAAGTGATTGTAGAGGGCTAACTTGCCATCAATTTTAAAAAATAAAAAAAAATTTCAGTAACACACTTGACATAGTTTTGAAAGTTCACACTCTCTCTTGGTTATCCTAGCTTTGAGCTTTTGAGCCTAAACACTTCAATTTCTTGTTGTGTGATTATCTAGACATGTGTTAACCCTTCAGAACTTGCACTAATTCTGACTTGCATCACTTGTGATTTATGCATACACGAGGCAATTTTCTTTGGTCGTTTGAGCCTTTCTAACTACCCTATGCAAGTTTTACCTTTTGCTAGCCCCTTTGAGGCTTGCCCTTTTCTTTAGGTTACTAGCCACATTACAAGTCAAATAACTGACTTTAATTAAATCACCTTACACGGAGTTAGGTAGAAAAACAAATTTCTCGTCTTGGTAAAGTTCTAAGTTTGAGGTTGCTCATGGGATAGTAACCTTTTATGTTTGGGGTGGTTCTCACGAAAAAAATAAAAAAAGAAAAAAAAAATCAAAACAAAAAAAAAGAAGGAAAAAAAAATTAGTTTGAGTACATTGATAGATAACATCTTCTTTGTTCTTTTGACAATGGTTGAAAATTTCCACCATAAAATGTGAAAAAATAAAATAAAATAGAATAAAAGAGGGAGAATAATTTGAAAATGTATGCCTAACTCCAAGTAGTAAAGCCTACTATCCCAAAATGTCCTACTCTTACTTAAACCTCATTACAACCCGAAAGTCCTCCAAAAGTGTATGTATTTGTTGCATTGTGATTGGTAACTAGAATGTTTTCAAGCCTATGGTAGCGTGATGCATGTTCTAGGATTTGAGTAATAAATTCTTAACCCTGGCTAAACACTTGAGATAAATTTTGGTTAGATTGTGTGAAGAGAGTGTTGAACTTGATAAATGAATGCTAAAGTGTACAAATTGTGTTTTTTTTTGTAAGCAACCATGTCGCAAGATGACTGTTTTGTAGTAGCTGGAACTTTGAGAATTGAGTTTGATTTGATTTGAGAAATTGAATTTAAGTTTGCTATTAACTGTACCAAATCTGAAATTAATTGTTGCTTGAGGACAAGCAATAGATTAAGTTTGGGGTTGTATTGACTCATCATCATATGCATATTTTTAATTGTTTTTAGTCTTATTTATCTTCAATCATTAGTTAATTTAATGAGTTATTTCATATATTTTGTTGATTCTAGTTATTGGATTTAATAAAATGCTTATTATCTTATTTCATTGATTAAGTAGAGATTTTTTTTGGAGTTTTGCGTCGTTTCTTTGTTTTAGTGCAGTGCTGAATTCTGGTGAGAAATCAACATGACCTATGTAGATTATTTCAGTGATATCTGGAGTTGTAGATGTCCAATTGGAGTAAAACCAAGTGCAAATGAAAGATAAACTCCATAGATACAACTTTCATGAAGACACCGGAACCCAATTCGGACTCAAAAGAGTAGCAATATGCAGTATACGTCAGAAGATGTTGTGCGCCTGAAGCGCATTTCTCAACTGTTGATTCTGTTTAAATGCACACGAAGCGCAAGCCCTGCGCCTGGGGCGCGTGGCGCGCTATAGAATGTATAAAACTGAGTTTTTCTGATTTTCTAGGGATCTTTTTGTCAATTGGGAAGTTCAGAGACTTGTGCCCTAGCAGAGAAGCTTAGAGACGGCTGATCTACACCATTGAAAGAGTTTTATCAAGAATCATTCATGAATCTGTCTTATAATTCTTCTTTAATCTCTATCTCTTTAATCTCTGTAATGAGTAACTAAACTCTAATTGTTCGAGATGAGTGAAACAAGATGAAACCCTTATTTGTCTAATTTGATTCTTGGTTATATGAATAAATGTATTGATTATTTTTCTCATCTATGTGCTTAATGCTTTTTATTTCCTGATCAACTTTAAAATGTTCTACGATTCGTATTTTGAAACGGAAGTGGACTTTACGAATGCTTGAGATGAGAAATTCACGAGATTGTAGTCTAGGGATAGATGCAGGTCATGAAACCAAGTGAATTAGTTGTAGAGGCAACAATATAAAAAGAGAATTTTTGTAATGTAAAGTTTAATCCTAATTTTAAAACCACTTAGGAATTAGGGGTTATTTTGGAATTAAAGATTCTATCACTAAGACATTAGGGCATGAATACTAAAGAGAATTCGGTAATAATTTAATAAAGGAATTCAGTAACTAGGATCAAATTAGAAACCAAGGGTGGACTCAAAGTGAAACCCATCCCTGACATTTTTCTCATTATAAAAGTTCAATTTTATTACTTTTGTTATTTCAAATATTATTCTACTCAATCCAAAAACTTTTTGTTCAATTTCAGTAATTAAATATAATTCGTTAGAAAAATGCAATCCTTGAGTTCGACACTCGGTACCACCGTTTTAATTATTACTTGCAACGATTCAGTACACTTGCTGAAACGCTATCATGGTCGTATACCCATGCAGTCGGCGAATGCCAGTCAGGGAAGTCTAATGACATTTCTGTCGTCAAGGTAACAGTCGGTGGAACGAACTCTGGTATCATATGAGGGGAAAACCCAATTTCCACCATAATGTAAAGGGTCACCAACCGAAATTAACAATTAACAATTATATCATAAATACAAACAGTAAACACTTAGCAATTATGACGTGATAACAAACAATAATAGAGCACATATAACATATATCATATCATAACAAACATGACTCGCGTGCCAAACACCCTAATGCAATGCTTACATGTCAATGCACATGATTCTAGAATTTCCAAACCCTCGTCGAGGGGTGTAAATCATAAATATACTGCCTCTCACAGACCAGTACTAATTACCGAGGTGCCACCTATCACAGATTAGCACGATTTACCAGAGTGCAGTCTATCACATACCTACACGACTAAAAATCTTCGTAAGGATAACATGGACCAATCAACTCATGGAACCATCCCGTGGCCCATCGCGGTCACCACTAATACCGTGGCCCATCACAGTCACCACTAGCTATGAAATGCATGAGCATACTCTGACTCTTTCACAACAATCATTATGTAAATGTAGCTATTAAAAGGATTCCCTTTTAATACTCATTAAACACTAACAATTTTTCATACTTTTCACATAGCATACTCAACACATAATCTCATCAATAAAAATTCATAACATGTAGCAACACGTATTATCACTCAAGAAATGCATAATCACATCAATATTAATCATCACATATTCACACATCAATTACACATATAAGGTCCCTATGTGTAAACTAAAATTTTGGAAGGAGCCCTTACCTCAGTTATAGCTTTTTCAACAACTATTGCTATCACAATCAAACACAACGAAAATCTCGCTCGTGCCAACACCTTCAATCAAATAGTGTTTGACTTAGTCAAATTAGTCCCTGAGAATTTAACTACCTTACAACCCTTTTCTTATTCCTAATCCCATTAGAATATATTTCACTAAAACAGTTTACAACGAGTAAGGACTAATAGTATTATTATTCACAAAACCCACTTTCAACATTAAAAAACATATTTTTAGAAATCAATATCCTTCAATTTTTCAGAGCATTCGCTAACAATCATTTAAACGTCATAAATTATTTTTCTCAAAATTTTTCACGTAACCACATATTTTCTCAAATTTGCCATAACTTATTTTTTTGTTTCAAATAACTATAAGTTTGATCTTCTACATTTATAAAGACTAAATGTTCAATCAAAATATTTACCACATAACAACTTAACCACATACAAGAATATCAATAAATGTTTTTCTAGTTTCAAAGTGCTAACTACTCTTTGAAATAGTTTCATTCCTTTCATAATATATATATTTTTTTTTAACAAAGTTTGTATTTTAATTCATGAAACTTGGAATCTTTAAAAAAATGAAATTCTAACTCAAGACTTTAACCTTTACTTTATAAACTAGAAACTTAAATTCAAATTATGCAAACTTTTCCAAAGATTGGAAGTATACATATAAAAACTTGAATCCACAATTCATTAATTTTCCTTAAAACACAAGTTCAAATATTTGATAACCACATGAGACATTCTTGATCATCAATCATAACAACTATTTTTGGAAAGGCATAAACTAAGAAAAATCATTTTTCTTTAATCACCACAACAACATTAATATTTCAGAGTTCTCCTCACCACTAACTTGGTGCCAACCGTCTCGATTCCTATTCGAGACTTAAGGAGCTAACTACATAAACATAAAGGTTTATCAAAATTTGTTCACGACCAAAAGTTATCCAACTACATCATAATTCTAAAATTAAATCTTTTTACCTTTCAAGTTATACCACTCAACCAATATAGCAAAAAAATTTGAGTTAATAAAGTACTCTAAACCTTTCTTAAACTCAGTCCAAGAGTAATTAAAAGAGTAATATTTTTAACACTAAACATATTAATTTCATAATCTAACTTTTTGCTCGAACTCTTTAACTTAGTTAAAATTTGAACTTTGTCACTTCTTTAACGACCCTAAATTTTTTTGTAAAGTTTCAACTTCACCTCAAACTCATTCATTTGAAAACAACTCATTATAACTCAAACGCATCAAAAATTAATTTTTTTTTTCAAGTTACTGGCACTTATAATTCAACATTTTTAAAACAAAGTAACAAGCAAATACGAAATAATAAAAAACAGCAACAACACAAGCATTAGTAACTCAAGCAAAAATGAAACTAAAAATAACAACAACACAAACATAAAGTCAAGTTTTGAAGAAAGAATTTTGCAACCAACTCTTTCAAAACCTCATTCATGTTCAGTCAACACAAGAAAAGAGAGAAGGGACATGAAACTCGCAAATCTAAGGATACCAAAAGCTTCACAAGACCAAGCTCTAACTTTCTCCTCTTAGTTAGTTCTCCAAAAGACCTCTCAATCTCTCTCAAAATCACTTGGTAGCTCACTAACTTAGAGCACCAACACTATGTGTTTTTTTTTTGTTTGGCTAATAGAAGAAGAATGGGAGGGGAGGGGAGGAAACAGGGAGCAGAATGAGAAACTCCTTGACAAGCACTACGTCTTCTATGCTCACATCTATCTTTGCCTCCACGTTAGCCAATGATAGAAACTCTTGAATTCATTCTCTTAGCGACACTATGAGTTTGTTAGCATCTAAATACCGAACGACTCTTGGCTCGGGGAAAAGAACCAATTTGCGAGCACCATCCAAGATTACATAATGATATGACATCCAATCCATACCGAGAATGATCTCGAGTGATTTTAGGGGTAAACTAATCAAATTAATCAAGAAATCTCTATTCTGAATAGTTACTTGACAGTGTAATCATGCACGATTTACGGTCAAAGTCTTAGCAGGTGTGGAAACAACCAAATCAAAAGGCAGAGAAGACATAGATAGCTTCAAACGATTCACACAGTCCATAGCTATGAAGGAATGGGTTGCCCCCGAATCAAAAAGTGTAGTTAGTTTATTACCTGCATTCTCGCAGTCTCGTTGGATCAAATTGTGAGATTGATTTCCAGCTTCAACATCCATGCAATAAATGTGTCCCTTAGCAGTAGGACGAGTAGCCCTAGTTGCATTCACTATTGGTTCCACTTTCGGAGCCTTGCATGGTTCCCTGGCTTTTGGAAATTGTAGCATGGAAGACTCTTAGAGGTACAAGCATTAGCTTAATGTCGTTCTTCCCCACATCGGAAACATCGAATCACTTGTCTCAATTGTCTTCCAAAGTTTTGGTTCCCTGGCGATTCTGACCCACGTTGTTGTTCTATGGTCGGTTATAGGGCTTAACAACTTGCTTTCCTTTGTTGTTCTAATGGTTCACCCGACTAGGCCTCCTTGAACTAAAGTTCCCTCCTCGGTTGGCCCTCTTGTTCTTCATGTCCTCAACCTCTCTACATTTCTCCACTAAGACTTGAAAACGTTGAATTCTCAATGGTAAGACAGAGTCTTGAATCTCATACTTCGGTCCATTTTGGAAACGGTGACACATAAATTGGTCATCAATCTATTCACGGAAAACCCTAAAATGTCTTGACAATGACTCAAACTTAGCAGCATATTCACCCACTGTCATATTTCCCTGGTACAATTTAAAAAAATCATCACCCAATTTAGTTCTAGTACTCATCGGGAAGTATTTGTCTAAAAAATTCCTTTTGAACAACTCCTAGTTCACCTCCTGATGAGCTGATCCCATCAGAAGCCTTGTACTTCTCCACCAATATTCAACATCCCCTAGTAGCAGATATGTAGCATAGTTGACCTTCACCCTTGCTTGACAATTAATCATTTCAAAGATCTTTTTGAAGGTGTAAACACGGGAAGGGGGGTCGAATTGTGTTTGCCAAAATTGAATTCTTTTTGCTGTTTTGATGAATGTTGATGTGAATTACTTGATGAATAAATAATCAGACTCAGCAGTGGATAATAACAGCATAAGAACGCAAAGATTTATCCGGGTTTACCATTAACTTGGCTACATCCAGTCCCTTCATTCAGAAGGCTTTAATCCACTAATTCAAAACTTTGAATTACAACACCTAACCCTCCAAGCCAGTCATCTCAAACAGCCTGACAACCCCAGACTTTTAAGGAATAACAACACCTTGACCCTACAAACCAAGTCTTCTCATACCAATCTGACAACCCTAGATTGAAGGAGGAATTCACACCACTATCGGGTTTGATTACAAGGGTTTGAAACATTGCATAGTTGTTCTGGAAAGATGATTGTTGCAATGACTCTCACTCTCGAAAAATCACTTAGAAAATATTTCTCTTGCACTCAAGTGTTTCTCTCTTTTGAACTCTAAATGACATTGGATTTGAAGCTTGTGTTCTTGTGTTTTTTGATGTTTTCTTCTACGGTATGAAGCCTCCTTTTATAGATGAGATATAGGCTTTGTCCAAGCTTAATTTCGAGATGTATCTTGCTCTGATTTCCTTGGAAAATTCTTTTGACCATTTATGTTTCTTTTCAATTTCGAAACAAATCTACTTCGCTCAAATCTCCTTCAAATTTCCATAAGGTCTTCTTTGACTTTTGAATCAAATCATCTTAAAACTTTGATCAGATCTCTTTCAAAATTCCAATCAAGTCTTCTTCGAATTTGAATCAAGTCTTCTATGAATCTGAATCACGTTTTAAATCTGGACCGCACATTCGTCTGATCTGGACCAAGTCTGGGCAATGTCTTCTTTTGATTTGGACATGTTATCTTTTGGACCATGTTTGCTTCTGATCTAGACCATGTCTTCTTCTGGGCCATGTTTCCTTCTGATCTGGAACACGAATGATATCCTCTGATGATGTCATTGATTCTTGTCTCTGATGATATCCTCTGATTTTTGCTCTTGATGGGATCCTTTGGTGATATCCTCTGGTATCCTCTGGTGACATTTTTTGGCATTATCTTCTGGTGACATTGATATCTTCTTGTGACGTCATCCTCTGGTGACATGCTCTAGTTACATCCTCTGGTGACGTGATCCTTTGATTACATCCTCTGATGGCATACTTCTTTGAATCTTCTGGTGGCATCTTCGAGTGACATCCTCAGGTGGCAGCTGCAGGTAACATCATCTGGTGGCAGCTTCTGTTGACATCCTCTGGTGGGGTACTTCTTCGAAGTCAAATATATTCATAAAATACTTTTGTTAACATCAAAACTTTAATATGTCAGCCCATTAATGGTCAGTGTCTACAAACTGAATGCTGAGTATCCATTTTTGAACATAATATCTGATGAAGTGATGTTTGATCTCTATGTGTTTGGCTCTAAAATGGAGTATAGGGTTTTTGGTTAGATTGATGGCTGAAGTGTTGTCACAATATAAGGGAATGTTGGTTTCCATGATTTTGTAGTCTTTCAGCTGATGTTTCATCCAGATGAGTTAAGAATTGCATCTGGCTGCTGAAATGTATTCAACCTTTGTTGTTGACATGGCAATTGTGCTTTGTCTCTTTCTTGACCAGGATATTAAGTTGTCTTTTAGAAAGGTGCAGTTTCCACTTGTGCTCTTTCTCTCAAGTTTGTCTCCAACATAGTCAGAGTCATAGTATCCACTCAGTTTGTATATAGGAGTTTTCTTGTAGAATAAGGTAAGGTTGGTAGTGCCTTTTAGGTATCTAAGGATTCTCTTAACAACAGTTAAATGGGACTCCCTAGGGTCAGACTAAAATCTTGCACATACACATACACTAAATATGTTGTCAGGTCTAGAAGCAGTGAGGTAAAGGAGAGATACTATCATACCTCTATAGGTTTTTTGATCAACTTTTTGGCCTGAATCATCCTTTTCAAGTTAGCAGGTAGGGTGCATTGGGGTAGCCATAAGTTTGCAATCATCTTAAACTTCTTGAGAAGCTCTTTTGTATATTTCATTTCATGAATGTATATACCTTTTTGACATTGTTGAATTTGTATCCCTAGGAAGAACTTAAGTTCTCCTATCATACTCATTTTAAATTCATGCTGCATTAATTTAGAAAATTCTTGGCAAAGAGTGCCATTAGTAGATCCAAAAACAATGTCATCAACATGAACTTGAATAATAAGAATATCAGCTTCAATTGATTTTCTAAAAAGTGTATTGTCTACTTGTCCTCTTTCAAAGTTATTTTTAAGCAAGAAGTTATTAAGTCTATCATACCATGCCCTAGGTGCTTGTTTTAAACCATACAAAAATTTTTTAAGTTTAAAAACATGATTTCGAAATTCAGAACTTTCAAAACCTGGGGATTGTTTACCATAGACTTCTTCACTTATATAACCATTTAGAAAAATACTTTTAACATCCATTTGAAATAATGTAATGTTATTATTTGCAGCAAAGGAAAGTAGGATACGAATAGCTTCTAACTTGGCCACTGGAGCAAATGTCTCAATGTAGTCAATGCCTTCTTGCTGACTAAAGCCTTGTGCAACAAATCTTGCCTTGTTTCTGACCAGTTCACCTTTTTCATTTAGCTTGTTTCTGAAAACCCACTTGGTTCCAATAATATTCTTTTCTGGTATTGGAACTAGATCCCAAACATCATTACTTTCAAATTCAATTAACTCTTCTTGCATTGCAAGAATCCATCGATCTTCTGCCAATGCTTCATCAATAGAGGTAGGCTCAATAGACGAGAGTAACCCAAACAGACTGGTGTCTTTAATTGATGATCTCGTCCTTAAAGGATCACTTGCACTTCCAATGATTAGAGTTTTAGGATGAGATGACTTGTACTTCCATCCACATCTTACTTCCGACTTATCTTCAGATTCATCTTTTGAAGATTTGTCAGATTCTTCTAGTTCTGGTAAACTTGCACTATCATCATATTGCTTTGACTTTTCAACGTCAAGCTGTTTGTCATCGAATTAATACAACCAAAACATCAATTTTGTTTCTGGTGGTTTCTGCTTGTTTTTGAAACTACTGGTATGCTGTTTTTGTTGAAGTGTTCAAATTATGTGGATCACCTGTTTCCTCTAAATTTTTGAGAACCTGCAAAATACTTATCTAGCTTTGATGTTTAAGATGAAGCTTCTGGTTATCACAGTAGACATAATATCAAAACAATAATAATATTTAAAGAAAGATATAACCTGTATGTCAACAGTTTCAGTTTCACTCTAAAAACCCTCTTATTTCTTCTTTTCTGGTTTTCAGATTCTGAATTTGCATATACTATGATTAGAGAGTCTGGATGAAGGGATTTGAATTCCTATCCAGGTTTGTAGTCTTGACGAGTTTGATTGGAGTGTTCAAGGAAGTCTCCTGATTTTGATTGTTAATCTGACACTTCTCTTTCTGCTGATGTATCAGGTTCCTCTGATGGTAATTCTGGTTCTTCTGGTAGTTCTAGTTTTGTTGATATGTGTGATTTCTCTGTCTGTTTTGTTTTTGTTTATATGTGTGATTTCTTTGATATTTCTGGTTCATCATATGGTTCTGGTTCTGATAGGTATTGTGTTGACTAGTTCTTCTTCCACCAGAGTCAATTGGCTTTTGTTTGGTAGGTGTTGGAATATAAACCTTTTTCCCTTCATATATTACAAGCATCCATTGAGTACCATGACTAGTGTTTCAATTTGGTTGCTTAGAGCATCTGCAACATAAACAATTTTATCTTTTGGTACCCAAATCTGGTTGGGTCTTGGTTTGTTAGTCTGGAATTGTTTCTTGTCTTTTCTTGATTTTATCACGGGACAAGATAATTTGGAGTGACCTTTCTTAGCACAAACAACACATAAAACATCAGAGGAAATAGGTTTAGTTTCAGTTGTAGATTCATCAAATCCTATGCCTCTTTTACCATTATTACTAACTCCATAAATCATAGAAGCATATTTGCTTCTTTCCATACCATTGGCAATAAAATCTTGTAATACTTGTTCATGCATATCAAAATTACATATAGTATTTTCATTTAATGTTGAAAAATGATTACTTTTTAGAGTTAGATTTTTAGCCTTAAGTTCAGCAATATCAGTTTTAAGAGTTACATTTTCTGTTTTACATTCTGCATTTTGATTCTTTAAAACATTGATTTCTTTGGTTAGAATTTTATTTTCTTCCCTAAGTGTTTTCAGTTTTAAAGACAATTTGTTATTGACATTTAAAATATCATTCATTGCAGTAATTAAATCAGATCGGGTGAATTCAGAAAATACCTCTTTTTCCTCATCTTATGATTCACTTCCAGAATTAGAGTCTGTGTCGAATCTAGAGGCAGTGTTGGTGTGAGCCATCATAGCCAATTCTGCTTCCTCATCTTCTGATTCACTTCCAGAGTCAGAATATGTGTTGGATCCAGAGGCAGTTTTGGTGTGAGCCATCATAGCCAATTCTGCTTCTTCATCTTCTGATTCACTTCCAGAGTCAGAATTTGTGTTGAATCCAGAGGCAGAGTCATGTGATCCATCATAGCCAATTCTACTTCTTCATCATCAGAAGATTCATCATAATCATCCCATGTAGCCATCATATTCGTCTTCTTGGGTCTGGAATCTTTCTTCTGGTGTTTTCCTTTCTCTAGGTTTGTACATTCAGACTTGATGTGCCCTGGTTCATTGCATCCATAACAGAGGATACTCTTCTTGTCATGTTCATCCTTTCCTCTGTTGGAATGCTTGGAATACCTTTGGGGAAACTTCTTCTTTCTGTTGTGCCACATCTTTAGGACATTTCTGGTTATGAAAGCAATCTCTACTTCCTCTGGTTTTAGATTCTGATAATCAGAATCACTATCTCCTGATTCTGCTTCTGCTTTTAGAACTTTCTTCTACTTGGATTTCAAGGCTAGGGTTTTGTTCTTCTTCTTGGGCTCATCTTCTTCAAGCGCAATTTCATGTGATTTGAGGGAGTTGATTAATTCTTCCATCTTCAGAGTATTCAGATCCTTAGCTTCCTGAATGGCAGTGATCTTTGGTCTCCACTTGGTTGGCAGGCTTCTAAGAATTTTCTTCACATGGTCATCAGTAGTGTAGCTTTTCTTGAGTACCTTTAATCCTGAGACCAGAGTCTAGAATCTGGAAAATATGGTTTCAATGTCTTCGTCTTCTTCCATATTGAACAGTTCATACATCTTGACTAAGATGTTGGTCTTTGCTTCTTGAACCAGCTTGCTTCCTTTATAAGTCAGAGTTAGACTATCATAGATGCTCTTTGTTGGTGCACTTGTCGAATTCCTTGAATGTGATTGCATTTATCATGAATGTTCTGGATTTGAGATGCATCTTGTACATCTTCTTCTGGTCAGCATCCATATCCTTTCTAGGAATTTCAACAGCATCCTCTGGAGTAGTAGCCATCTTCCACCAAGTCCCAAAGTTCAGGATCTTGTGAAATAAAGAAACTCCTCAGCCTATCTTTCCAATACTCAAAACCTTCCCCATTAAATAGAGGTGGTCTGTTGATGTTTCCTCCAGCAACTTCTTCATTGAATCCAAACATGTTGAACCCTTGGATCTTTTCTCAAACACTGTAAAGTGCTCAACTTTGAGACCGAGCTCTGATGCCAATTGAAGGTGCAAACACGAGAAGGGGAGGTTGAATTTTGTTTGCCAAAATTGAATTCTTTTTGCTGTTTTGATGAATGTTGATGTGAATTACTTGATGAATAAATAATCAGACTCAGCAGCAGATAACTCAAACGCATCAAAAATTATTTTTTTTTTCAAGTTACTAGCACTTAAAACAAAGTAACAAGCAAATATGAAATAATAAAAAACAACAACAACACAAGCATTAGTAACTCAAGCAAAAATGAAACTAAAAATAACAATAACAACACAAGCATTAGTAACTCAAGCAAAAATGAAACTTAAAATAACAACAACAACACAAACATAAAGTAAAGTTTTGAAGAAAGAAGTTTGCAACCAACTCTTCCGAAACCTCATTCATGTTCAGCCAACACAAGAAAAGAGATAAGGGAAATGGAACTCACAAATCTAAGGATACCAAAAGCTTCACAAGACCAAGCTCTAACTTTCTCCAAAAGACCTCTTAATCTCTCTCAAAATCACTTGGTAGGAGAGATGAGGAAACAGGGAGCAGAATGAGAAAAAAAAAAAAAAGAAAGGGGTTCGCTGGCTTTTAAAAGTTGGGTTCCTTCTTTCTTTATTTTTTATTTTATTTTTGTAACTTACAAACAAAAAAAAGGATTATAATTAAATATTTAAGTTTCAACTAAAATAGTCATTATAACATCTAATCACTCTTACACACATTACATCATTAACTTCTTAATATAATTTAATAAAAATATCTACTCTCCCCGCAACTCAATTGACAGATGAATTTATCAATAACATGTGACATTTAAAAATTTTGGTTGATAAAAAAATTCTCCGTAACTTAATTAAATTATACTCTAATAAATAATTTTAATCATTCTCCAAATATATATATATATATATATATTAAACATATTACTGACTCTAACAAAATATATTTTTGGTATTTAATTCATAAAATAAAAATTGAGCTAATAGCCTAAGCAATTCAACACAAAAAACATTAAAATTGCATAAATTAGATTTTAGAAAATTCAGAGTCTTACAATAATCTTCTCTCTATAGAAAATATGATTTTAATATTTTTTAATTTTAATATTGTATAATAATAATTATTTTATTATAATAATTATAATTAATATGACTTTTAAATTTATTATTTTATATATTTGAATGAGTGAAGGTACAGGCGAAGAAACCCGAACCCCGTCTTCTTCAAACTTTGATCAAATCTTCTTTCAAAATTCCAATCAAGTCTTCTTCGAATTTGAATCAAGTCTACTACGATTCTGAATCGTGTTTTAAATTGGATCGTGCATTCTTCTGATCTGAACTAAGTATGGACCATGTCTTCTTCTGATTTGGACCATGTTATCTTCTGGACCATGTTTGCTTCTGATTTGGACCATGTTTATATATCAAATCTTCTTAAAACTTTGATCAAATCTCTTTCAAAATTCCAATCAAGTCTTCTTCGAATTTGAATCAAGTCTACTACGATTCTGAATCGTGTTTTAAATTGGATCATGCATTCTTCTGATCTGAACTAAGTATGGACCATGTCTTCTTCTGATCTGGACCATGTTATCTTCTGGACCATGTTTGCTTTTGATTTGTTTCCTTCTGATCTAGACCATATCTCTTTCTGGACCATGTTTCCTTCTGAACTGGACCATGAATTATATCCTCTGATGATGTCATTGATTCTTGCCTATGATGATATCCTCTGATTTTTGTTTTTGATGACATCATCTGATTTTTGCTTCTGATGGGATCCTCTGGTGATATCCTCTGGTATCCTCTAATGACATCTTTCTGGTATCCTCTAATGACATCTTCTGGTATCCTCTGGAGGTACCCTCTAATTTTTCCCTCTGATGATTGCCTTAGATGACATCCTCTGATTCTTACTTTTGATGGGATCATTTGGTGATATCTTTCGGTTATGTCCACTAGAGGTATCCTCTAGTATTCTCTAGTGATATCTTCTGGTGACATCTTCTGGTTACATCTTCTGATGGTATACTTCTTCGAATCCTCTGGTGGCAGCTTCAGTTGACATTCTCTGGTGGCAACTTCGAGTGACATCCTCTGGTGGCAGCTTCGGGTAACAACCTCTGGTGGCAGCTTCTGTAGACATCCTCTGGTTGGGTACTTCTTCGAAGTCAAATATATTCATAAATACTTTTGTTAACATCAAAACTTTAAGTGTAAGAACCAACTTGGTTGCAACAGGGAAGACAAAACCCACCCCTACCCTGTTGACATGCATAATAGTAGTCCTCCACTTTATATTATTTGCAGAAATGTCATTTTCCGTTAATTCTATTACAAAAACGTCACATGGCCGTTAAGATGTTGTCATGTGCATAAAAGTGTTGACGTGACAAGTTATAAAAGTAAACGATTCTCATATTAGTCCTTTATATTTTGAAAAAAATACACTTATGATCCTTGTTTAAACCAATTTTTGCTCAGATACAATCTTCCGCTTTTACCTCTCCATCATATTCCTCTTCCACTCTCCATATTTAAACAGCCTAAATTCCAAAATTTGTAATTCTAGTAAAAAAACCCATAACATCGCCATGTGAATTAGAGAAAAATCAAAACAAGAAATGTATCACTTCAACAAGAATTCAAAAATGAGTTGTTATAAATAACGATAAATTCACTATAATTCCACTAAAAATAAATGAGTTGTTTATCCCATTTTTAATATTTTTTAGGCTTAATTGTAGTTTTAGTCCCTCTATTTTTACTGATTCATGAAATTGGTCCCCCTATTTTAAAAGTCGACAGTTGTGGTGTCTCCTTCTGATTTTTCAACTAAAAAAGTAATGACGGGAGATGTTTTAAATAACATGACACATAATAGGATGATGTAGAATGATTAACACCCATGAAATTGGAATAAAATGCCATAAAAATTTAACTTTCAACTTTGAATTTTTTTTCATATTTTAATTTAATTAATGATATATGAATAATTAATTAATTTAGATGGTTTTATATCATAGAATCATATGTCACCTCATTTAAAATATGTCAAATCGTCATTTTTACTTCAAAAATATGAGAGAAGGACCTGTGAAGCCCCAAATTTTTTATTAAAAGCACTATTTAAAAATACTTATTGCATAGAAAAATTTCGACAATTTTTTTTAAGTAAGAATACCTAAACCACTGTCGATTTAAATAATTAGTAAATCATAAACCCCAAAACAATATACATAATAATTTATAACATATTTTTATTAAAATTCGCAGCGGATAAATAAAGACTCCTTCAAAAGAAAAGAAACTTTTATGGATGATTAAGATATCACATTTATCAAAATACAAATGGAATACTTCAGACTTTTACCTCCTATAGAACAGTGCAATCTCAAATAAACTTGATATAACTATAATTTCTTAATTTAATTCCAAAAACTTAGTAGTACTTGTATGGTTTTCATACAAAAAGTCGTTTCTAATTAAATAAGTAAAACACAACTTACAACTCTCATTCCCAATATCACCTAAAGGTGCGGGGCTTCTCCCAAACTTGAAATTCAAGACTCATTAACCTCTAATAACTACAATTTTGCAAACGCAGGGCTAAGCCAGTCAAACACAAACAACGAAAGAGGTGAGTTTTAAAATCATGTTAATAGTATAATATCAGTAAGAAAAACACGCAAATAATCAACATAAAAGTCGTATCAACCACATCACAATATATCAAAACATTCAAGGAAATAATCATATTATAGCGTCAAAATCATTTAAGGAAAATCAATATCTCATTATAACATCAAATCATATAAGAGAATTGATTATCACATTAAATACACATTGACCACAACAAAACAATCAAAAGATGGTGTAGTGTTATGCATGCTCTTGATAATTATATGATCTAGATATAATATTTGTCACTAAGACAACTTCCACATAGAAAAATTACCCATACCAATGGGAAAGATAAACCTTCCACAAAGACAACTTCCACGAAGATGCATATGCCATGACATGATGGTGCATTATTAAATTAAAATATTCCCACACAGCCCACTAAGATGCATATTCCATGATATGATGATGTATTATCAAAATAAAAATTTCCCACACAACCCACTAAAATTAGGTCAAATGATCCAAAAATAGTTTATACGAATCATCACGTTATTCAAATATCACTAAGATACTACATCACAGGTTCTTATGATGAAAATCTAATATTCATAACAACACCATCATAAAAATCAAAGCTTTCACCTCCCATATCATGAAGATCATATATTCATAAGCAACAATCACAATAATCAAAGCTTCCACTACTCATATAAAAAAATCATATATTTATAAAAATATCGTAAAATTCAAAACTTTAATCTGCTACATCATAAAAATTTGAACTTTCATCACATACATATAGAAATTAAAACCTTCATCATATGCCACTCATAAATTCAAATTTTATCACATACATGATAAATAAGATTTTCAACACATTAAAAATAAAAACTTAAACTTTCTTCACATATACCACACAGTTGCAGAATTTAAATCAGACAACACCTTATAAAAGTTTCTAATCTATATTTTAATCCTACAAATCCTAATTATTCATATTAATTAAATTATTACAAAATTGGGCTACCACCGTGCGTAGCAAGCCTTAAACGAATTTTTGGGAAATACAATTTTCCTGTTCATATCACAATATTATATACTCATGAAATCAAACGCCATCTCACCCCTTACCTTATTTCAATGCTTTCACACGTGAATACAAGTCCACAAGCAAAACATTTTGTTCTTTGACTCCTTGTCCGTCAATCGATCTAACTCGGCAGTTTATGGGTAAACATCAAAAATAAATTATGATGATACACTCTAAAAGGGTAAATTTAGAAATTGAGTCACATAAAATTACCCTATATTGGAAAATAATCAGTGGATAATATAACCACTGTTCATACAGCCGTTTTGGCGTTGATTTCACTCAAATCAGACTTAAGGTGAAGAAGAACGGTAAAAAATAATGTAAACATAGAAGTCATATATTTTAGAAAGAAATTGAGATGATTTAAAATTCGAGAAAGTATATTTAATTGACTAATTCAATGAATCAAACAACATACTGAAATTTCTACAAAAACAGAGGAAATTCTTTTGGACAATTATCAATCGTCGGAACCAATTTTTTTCTCATTTCTCTCAAGGTGTAGCAAGTGCAGCTACCCTCCTCTGTCGTGTCCTCCTTTATTGTGTGTCCCATACTATCTGTTTCTCATAGTTTTCTTTTTGGTATTCTTTTTAATTATTTTTGTTTTATTATTTAATTAAATTTTACTCTGAGCTTAATCCATAACACATATTTTACTTTTTTTTTCTTTTTTCAAATAAAACTAACAATTATCAAAAGTAATTTTTTTTAACAATTTTTTTAAACACAATTTCATAATAAAACATTACTAATATGTCAAAACTAATATTTTATATTTTAAAACATATTAGTAATAACTAAAATCCTCATACTCATAATTATTACCACAACTATTAAATTATTATTTTTAAAGATTCTTACTTTAAAACACTAGCATCTTTAGAGAGGAATAGAAGATAAAATAAATAATCATGATATCAACAATTTATATTAATTACTAAATAACAATAAATATGTATCAAATCAACATATCATAGAAAATATATAAAATTAAAATAAATTAATCACAATATTACTAATATCTTAATAAAATTATTTAAAAAATAAATAGTTAAAATAAGAAATAGACATAAATAATTAAAATATGACTATGCACACATTTATCATTTAGTCAAGGCACACAAAAAATATCACCACAAATATTTACACGTAACTTCACTCAGAATCTTATTCTCTAAAATACCCTTGCTGAAATATCAATATTCTTTGAATAATAAATCAAATGAATAAATATAATATTTATACTTTATATTATTTATTAAATGAAATATGTATACGATTATCAAACCATAGGAACTCACACATATAAGGAGAAGTACTCATAAAATTAATCAACATATATTCTAAAATAATTTTAAAACCAAATTAATTTTTTAAAATGTTATTAAATTAATAAAAGAATTGATTATAGAATTTGGGATGTTACAGGACAAAAAATGTCAACCTTCAAAATAAAGGGACCAATTTCGTGAATTGGTATTAAAAGAGAGGTCAAAACTTTAATTAAGCCTATTTTTTAAGATGTTTGTTTTAATACAAACTAGTTGTAGAATTTGTTTTGTTTTTATTGGTTTTAAATGATTTTTTCTAGTGGTAAATGTCATTGGTTTCAAGAAAGTTTTTTTTTGGGTTACAAGAAAAAAAAATTTGGGTTGCACAAATTGTCGCGGCCTAAAATTTCGAGTGTTTCTCGAATTCAATGGAATCGGCACCAAAATTTATTTTAAAATAGAGAAAATATTGGGAAAACCTTTAAAACTAGAGAAAAAAAACACATATTAGCACCCTACGACATCCATTAAATATACGGCTACCTACAATTAATTGTGAAAAATTAATATTTACTTAAATATATTCATTTCTCCCTATTATTAAATATGAATATCAATTGTTTTTTTAATGTGATTTTGACATAAATTTGTGATTAAGAAAAAGATGAAAAAAAAGAAATTTGTTATTAACATGTTTGACAAGAGTGTGATCTTGCTCCTACGTATCTCTCGGTGTGATAGAGAAATCAAAGCTACGTAGTTCTTGGATAAAAAATACGGATGTGTTGATTATTTTTTAAAAGAAATTTGTTTTGTTGTTGATAAATAAAATTATTTTGATGAAAGAAAATAAGTTTATTTGATTTGAACAATTATTTTAAAATAAGAATTTTAAGACTACCCAGTTGTACAACTAGTGTCTCGAAAATTCAAGGATTAAAAAGATGTCTCATCTGGTTAATCTGTTTACGAATAGTTTTATTATTTTGGTTATAAACATGATCTACAAAACCCCAAATTGTACTATTTGTTTTATAACCACACAAAGATTAAGAAGATGTCACATCTAATTAAACACTTTAAAATAATTGTTATTGTATAATTATTAAAAAATAAATTGAAAATGAGTTTTAGAACTGTCTAATTATCACAATTTATGAACATATTTTGAAATAATATTTTATTGATATTATTTTGTTTGAAAAAAAAAATTAAATAAATAATGATTTAATAAGGTAAAAGGTGGAAGCATCATTTCAGAAGGCAACTGACATCTTTCAGAACTGTAAAGTTACACATTGTTTCAGAACAAGCAAGCATTGTTTCAAGACAGAAAGTAAGCATCCTTTCACAACTCAACTTTCAATAAATCTTAAACCACCAAACATCATTTCAAAAAAAAAAAACTCAAGTTTCAATAAATCAACCTAACCAAAATCTCATTTTTAATTCTAATATAAGCCTCGTATAATTCATCCTTTAATTCTAAATGTGAAATTAGAAACCAGCAAAGAAAAACTTTCATTTTAATTGTGAAATCAGGACAAACAAACCAAATGAAGTGTTGTAGTAAATGGATAGAGAGTAGAACAACAAACATGAGAGTGACGCAGATATGTGATATGATGCGAGAAGAAGGTGGTGTACGGTTGATGGTGGTTGGCGGTTACCGGTGGAAGTTGAAATGACAGTAATGCCCTATGTTTCTCATTTTCTATTTTTTATTTTAGTTTTAAAATATTTGATTTTGAGGATGTAATTAGATTGTTGTTTCTTTTCTGCTCAACTTCATTTTTGTTTCATAATCTCTCTTTTTTTTATTTTAAATTTCTCTTTTTTTTTCATTTCTTCTCTTTTGAAAAATAAAACTCCTCTGCTTTTTCAAAACTGATTTTTGCCTTAATTTATAGATTACATGGTTGAATCTTTGTGTCTATGAGATAAATTGATGCTTGGTTTTTATATTGTTCTTGCATAAATTATGGAATTGCAGATATAGAAATGGAAAATAGTGGCTGACCTTTTTGATTGAGTATTCAAATGGTAAAAATATATCCTTATTAGAAAAAAATATATATGGTTGCTTGTTGGACGTACTGCAAGGAAGAAAGAAAGCAAAATAATACCTTTCTTCGGTTTTTTTTGTTGTTTTTATTTCTTTTAATTTTTTGTGTGATGCAATGGGAACACAAATGTAAATATGGACTCAAAATTTGATTAAATTGTAAAATGATGATTTTCAGATTTTACAATAATACTTGAAAAATATATTAAACGTATTATTACTTATTTTTGAATTACTTTTAATTAGTCTAACAAAGTTGGGGTACTACAACTGCCCCTATTTAATTGTATTTTACTAGAAAATATGAATAACTATGTTTTCATATTATCATTGTAAAAGATAAGTAAATATAAGGATCCAAAGTTTGTCCGTCAAATTTTTCATAAAATAATACATGAACAAATAAAATGTAGAATGTGATTGAGAAAATTAAAAACTGCTAGAATAAGGAAAATGCGAGTATAATGTGAAGAAATGGTTCCTATCAACAAAATTAAAAAATGATCGTCTTCGAGATTGGTTACCGATGTGTAGATCGACATGAACAAATGATTGTCTTCATATTGATTACCGATGCGTAGATCGAAAAAAAGTAAAATAATCGTTTTCAGATTGGTTAACGATGCGTAGATCGACAAAAATATAAAATGATCGTCGGATTGGCTACCGATGCGTAGATCGACAAGAATAAAAATGCAAACCATAAGCAACCTATAGGTCTAGTTTAGAAGAGAAATGTTTTTTTTTTAAAAAATAAAATATGTTTCTGATAATTGCAACGCAAGCGTATGATGAGCAATGTAACACACTGTTGAGAAAAAATAGAGTATAAATATAAGATACGAATGATCCACTCATTATGCATTGCACAAGGTTGTTGAGTATACGTAAAATACGAATGAAGATACATAGATCATGCGTGAATATATGAAAAATATGAATGTAAAATGTATGGATCAGATGTGAGTATATGAAAAATATGAATGTAAAATGCATGGATCACATGTTATGCAATATAGATAAATTCTTGTTCATTTTTTAGTTCCCCGTTCCTTATATGAACTTATAGGCCACAAAATTTAATGGATGAAGATAACAACCGTTTTTTGCATGATGATTCTAGTACATCTCGTGTGACCCTTTTTCGAGGTGAAGCAAATTGCATTGTTTAAAATGATTACCCTCCTCTTTTTTTTTATCTTGAGAATCTATCGAGTTCCTATGTATATATTTTCAAACGTCAAAATACTTAAGATATTTTTTATATGTTTACATATTTCAAATTCCAACATTTATTACCATAAAAAACATTTTAAAATGCTATAACAATCAACCATGAAACATAATTAGTTTAGAATGAGTGTAACGTACAACATCAAGTGACAACATTGGAAAAAGTACATTCACTACATCCATTTCTGTGAGTATTAGAGGTCCCCCCCAGAGAAAACCTTTTTCACAATACATGGTCCCTCATAGTTTGGTGTCCACTTTCCACGAGAATCCTTTTTAACACAAACTTTTTTCTTGTAGGCTTTTTTAAGTGTTTTTTGATTCAACTAACCATGGCACAGAGCTATCATTATTTTTTCTTATATGAGATTAAATTGGTCAAATCGTGATTAAACCCACTCTACCTCTTCTAGTTATGTTTCCATCAAGACTCTAATCGAGGGGATTTCAACTTTAATGAGAAGTACCGCTTCCATTCCATACACCAATGAGAAAGGAGTTGCCCCTGTTGAGATGCAAACAGATGTTCTATATCCATGTAATGCAAAGGGAAGCACTTCATGCCAATACTTATATGTTTCTAGTAGCTTTTGTATGATTTTCTTGATATTCTTATTTGCCACTTCTACAGCCCTATTCATTTTTAGATGATAAGGCGAGGAATTATGGTGCTGAATTTTGAAACTATCACACAGCTCCTTCATCATTCTGTTGTTTAGATTGGTCGCGTTATCAGTGATAATCTTATTTGGTAACCCATATCGACAAATCAATTCTCTCTTGATGATTCTGACCACCAGGCTCCTCGTCACGTTGGCATAAGAAGAAAATTCAACCCATTTTGTGAAATAATTAATAGCTACTAGGATAAACCGGTGCCCATTTGAAGCCTTAGGCTCGATGAGCCTAATAACGTTCATCCCCCACATTGAAAATGGCCATGGTGATGTTAAGACATTCAAAGAGGTTGGTGGTACATGTACTTGATCAGCATATATTTGACATTTATGACATTTCTCTATATACCTAATGCAATCAGATTCCATGGTCAACCAATAGTAGCCAAGCCTTAAGATTTTTCTTGCCATTGCGTTCCCATTTGCATAAGTTCCAAAAGAACCTTCGTGAACCTCTTGAATGCTTCTCCCTGCTTTCGTTTTATCCAAACATCTATGGAGAACCATATCATGGTTTCTCTTATAAAGCACATCACCATTAAAGAAGAAGTTCATTGACAACCTCCTCAAAACCCTCTTGTCATTCTCTGAAATACCCAATGGATATTCCTTATTCTTAACATATGATATGATATCATAAAACCATGGTTTGCCGCCAGGCTCCTCTTCTATTGATAAGCAATATGCTTGCTTATCCTTTCGTTGGATTTTTATTGCCGACACATCCTGACCTGTGCTTATTTTGGACATTGATGACAATGTGGTCAGGGCGTCAGCCAATTGGTTTCCTTCTCGAGGGATATGGTGAAAAGTAATCTTCTCGAATTATTCTGTCAATTCTTTGATATAGGTATGACGCGGAATCAATTTGGAATCTTGAGTTTCTCATGGCACATGCCTCAAATTCTACAATATTGTTTGTGTACTCAAAACACAATCTAGCCGTAAATGGAGTGAACTAGTTTTGTGGGGAGATCAAGATGACTCCAATTCCATGCCCTAATGCATTAGAAGCACCACCAAACTTCAACGTCCATTTTTCTTTATCAGATGATTCTGTCTCTTCAAATAAAGTCGTTATGCCTTCATTGGGGAATTCATGCTGCATTAATTGATAATCTTTTACAGGTTGTTGGGCCAAGTACTCTACTAATGCGTTTCCTTTGATAGCCTTCTGTGTAACGTACACCAAGTCGTATTCTAATAACAACATCTGCCAACAGGCAATCCTTCCAGTAAGAGCGGTTTCTCAAAGACGTACTTAATTGGGTCCATTTTAGACACCAACCAAGTTGTATGACATAACATGTATTGCCTCAGCCGATGAGCAACCCATGCTAATACACAACATGTTTGTTCAAGCAGTGAATATCTTGTTTCACAACTAGTGAACTTTTTGCTCAAATAATAAATAACATGCTCCTTCTTACTAGATGCATCATGATGCCCTAGCACACAACCCATTGACTCATCAAGTACTGTTAAGTACATAATAAGTTTGACAATTCTCATTCCATTCAACCTTTTGGTCTTTGTGCAAGAACTTGAAAATTGGCTCACATGTTGCAGTTAGATTTGATATGAATCTGACAATGTAATTCAATCTACCCAAAAAGCCATAGACTTCTTTTTCCGTGCGTGGAGCTGACATTTCTTGTATTGCTCTAACTTTATCTCGGTCCACTTCTATCCTTTTCGACTAACAATAAACCCAAGTAACTTCCTTAGTCGCACAAATAATTTTTGAAGGTTAACAACATGGTCTTCTTCGGTCTGGGACATTGCAATCATATCGTCCACATAAACCTCTATTTCCTTATGCATCATGTCATGAAACAATGTCATCATTGCTATTTGATAGGTTGCCCCAACATTCTTCAATCTAAATGGCATCACTTTATAATAGAAAGTTCCCCATTGTGTGATGGATGTGGTTCTCTCCATACCCTCGGGAGCCATCTTGATTTGATTGTACCCTGAGAAACCATCCATGAAGGAAAAAATAGAATATTGAGCAGTGTTATCCACTAGGACATCAATATGAGGCAAAGGAAAATCATCTTTAGGACTAACTTTATTTAAATCCCGATAATAAACGCACATTCGAACCTTTCCACCTTTTTTGGAACTGGGACAATATTAGCCACCCATTGAGGACATTTTGCTACTGCTTAGAAACCATAATCAAATTGCTGTTTGACCTCTTCTCTAATTTTAAGTGACATATCAAGCCTCATCCTCCTCCTTTTTTGTTTAATTGGAGCACATTCAGGCTTGAGTGGTAGCTTGTGTTCAACTATGTTAGTTTCTAGCCCATGCATATTCTGATATGACCATGCAAAGATGTCCACATAGTCAAATAAATGTTTGACCAGATTTTCTCGTTCACTTCCTTTCATAGGCATACCAATTTTACTTTCTTTCTTATCATATTCAGTGCCCAAATTGATCACCTCAATAGGTTCTTGATAGGGTTGGATTATCTTAGCTTCATGTTCCATTAACCTTTCTAGTTCTGGGGGAGGCTCACAATCGTCTTCACAATCCTTATCAGTATGATTGATTGGCCGTTCAAATTTACAAGAAGGGGTTCTAGCGCTGCTATTTTCAGCATACTCATTTTCAGCATACTCATTTTCAGCTCTGCATTATTAAAATTAAGAAGAAAAAGGAAAAAAGCAAATATGAATAAAGGTTGCAACTTTAAGAAAAAAGAAAAGAAAAAGAAACGGTTGGAGAACTCCAAAATGCATTTATTGATAATAAGTACAGAATTGAAATACATGCGCCATAATTAGTTATCCTTATAGTCTTGGGCATAACAAAAGGAGTTCAAATATATAATTACTTTGACCATGAATTAACAAACATGGGAAACTCGATGATCTTCCAATTATTGAGGTTGGTATTTGGAAGACAAGGGTACACTAATTTGAGGGTATCATCACCAATATGCTCTTCTACCGCCACAACCACCTGGTTAACATATATTATTCTGGCGCTTTGAAAAGATGTCACAAATAGGAATCTTCTGAATTTGGTGTCTAGTTTTCCAAATGAGCCATCCTGCTTTCCTTTTTTTTTCTTCTTTCATTGCCTTTTCTTTATCAGCTTTGGTAGGTACATATCCCAACGTGTATCGATCATTCTTTTCTGGTATATCTAACAATTTCCCCAACTTAACAAAAACTCCTCCTTTCAACATGGATTTGGTAGACTTCAATATTGTGGTAGACAACTTTGGTTCCTTTAAGCGAGATCCTTCACCCATGAAGACAACATTGGCGATTTCTAATGCTTGAAAGGAAGTCTGTATGGCTTCCTCCGTGTCTTCAATGTAGCCCATAGAAGATAGATGGCTCACTATCATATCTTCTTCCCCATATATTATTACCAGCTTATTATTCACTATAAACTTTAGCTTTTGATGGAGAGTGGATGTCACTGCTCCAGCAGCATGAATCCACGGTCTCCCTAAAAGACAACTAGTTGTACACCAATTTAATATCCATCACTTGGAAGGTTATTCCAAAGTTATGGAGTCCGATCTGAATCGGCAGGCCAATTTCGCCAACAACTTGTCTCCTGGATCCATCAAACGCTTTCACCGCCATAGCACTAGGCTTTATACATGCTCCATCAACAAATAGTTTTGATAGTGTTGATTTCGACATGACATTTAATGATGAACCATTATAAACGAGCACTTGTGCAAGAATATGATCATGAAACCTTACAGAGATATGTAGTGTTTTATTATGCCTTGTCCCTTCAGTTGGTAATTCGCCATTGCTATAACTTAAACAATTATTAGCGGTGATATTACCGACAACTCCATCAAACTGGTCAACGGTGATATTGTAACGCCCCAGATTTTTGGTCCAAAACGTTACTAAAAAAAAATACTTTTAGAAAAATTTACAATAATTTTTTTGTGGTAAGAATATCTAAATTTATACTTTTAAATAATCAGTAACAATCACATTTATGCTTTTAAATAATTAGTAACAATCACATTTATTTAATATTATAAAAAAAGGTTTATTCAAGCTAAAATAAAGGAAAAATCAATTATTCCTAACGGAAGCAAAAACCCACTTCCGTATTTATAGAATTCGAATGCATTTAAAAGATTAGTGACAAAAATTAAAAAAAAAATAAACATACAAATGTTGCGGAAATACTTATTATTACAAAATTGTCTTGAAAACCCCATTTTTACCCCACGTTCGCCGCACGTTAATACTCATCAATTACTCTTGAATCTCCTCGAACTCATTAGTACCTAAAATATTGTTGTAAGGGTCAATTTTTTTCCATCATCCACATCAAACCAAAGCTAAACATATAGAAGAATAATACAAAACATATAAAGGTAAAAACTTCTAATTTAAAAGAAGAAATGCACAAACGGTAAATTGTATATAAAAAATATATGTATAATGCATGCTCCTAAAACTATATGATCCGGATATAAACCTACCACTAAGGCAACTTCCACACAGAAAGATCACCCATACCAATGGGGAAAATAAACCTGCCACTAAGGCAACTCCCACAAAGATGCATATGCCATGACATGACCATATATTATCACAATTATACTCGCACACACCCCACTACGAATCATGTCATATGCATTAAAAAAAATCACCTTTTTAAAACCATCATCTTATTCACATCACAAAGATCACATATCACACATCCTTATCATGAGAGTCATATATTCATAGACAAATAATCATTAAATAATAATTTTCACCACGTACGCATAAAAATTGGGACTTGACTTCATTTACACCATAAAGATTAAAACTTTATATATAACAAGAAACTTCAAACTCCAACTCATAATACATCATCAAAATCAAAACTTTATCATATATATAACATAAGAAAAGTCATATTTTGCTTCATATCCATCAGAAAATTTAAAACTCTATCATGTATAATATAAAAATTCATATTTTACTTATTAAAAAGACATACATTACATATCGAACTCAACGTAAAGGATTTCATATTCCATTATTTTATTTTATTAGTCTACATTTATTTCTTTCAAAAGCAAGCAATTACAATTATTAGTTCCATGTCATCCAACTAACGGTCTAACTCAAATTTGTGTGGGGAAAAACCCTTACCTTGGCCGCTTTTCTTCCTAGTACGAAGCTCTAAGCCCCCATGAAGTTGTTCACACGAAAAGTTTGTTGCACGGAGGAGATGAGGTGTGAAGGAGATGACGGCTAGGGTTTCGGTATTTTTTTTCTGCTTATTATTACTTAGTATGGAAATATTGTGGACTTTAGGGAAAATTTAAAGTGGAGATTATTGGGTAGATAGTGTTGGGCCCAAATAAAGAAAAGAAGGGAGAAAATATTATTTTATTTATTTATTATTATTTTTTTCTTAACCTTGATCATACAAAAACTAAGCCACCAACTCCAAGCCCAAATTTCTATTACGGGTTGGGTCACATCTAGCCACAAACCCTTAGCTCAAATTCTTCTTGTACTAAAAAAACATATATATATATATATATAATTATATAAACTACAATAAGTCGAACAAGACAAATAATTATCACACCTAAATTAATAATGAAATATATATATTTATAAGTCTTAATTATTTTAAATAATAAATTTAGAGGATGTTACAGATATCGTGAGTAACATGGGACTCTTTTAAAAATCTCATTAGTGCCCTTCTATGTGCTTTAGAGTTTAATAACAAAGAAAGAACAGATATCTTGGAAGGGGTTTGATTTAGCTGATCCACCACCTTATATTCACTTTGGTTGATAAACTTCAAAAATTCGTTAGCTTCTTCTTCAGGCACCGTCTTTTTGCTAGTCTATGGCCCTTTTATAGCATGATTCATAGCTTCTTTCCCTTTTTCCCCATGGCCCTCCTTTTTCCTAGGTTGTTCGGGGTCGTATATTCGACCACTCTGAGTTATCCTACCAATCCTTGAAATGTTGGTGACATCATTTCCTTTAGGTTAACAATTATCACTTGATTGATGATTGGCCAAATGAGACGTGACTTCATAATTCCATGGTACCGCCTTGGTATTTTCAAAAGAAAAAGGGGTTGGTGGTTGGACAATTATTGGATTTGGCAAGCTTGGAGTTGCCTTAAGATTTTCTTTTCTATAGAGGATTTCCAATGGTCTTGGGAAAGATCTATTATTCTCCACGTACGGCTCTATGGTCAACACATGATCATCTTTTGCACGACTTACCTGTATGAAATTCTAGTCCAATAATTCCTGAAGGATTTTTTTGAGATCTTCACAATTTTTTATGGAACGTAAACCAGTTAGGTGAACACCACAAATATTAACCTTATTGTTAATCATCTTAATCATGTTTAACTTGCATAAATCAGCAAAAATCACCTTGATTGGGGTTTTCATATGTTCCATACTCTTAATTGCACATTGGTATACCCCATCTTCAATGACATTGACAGAGAAATTTCTGTGGCCCGGAAAGCGATTACTCCCCACATTGGGACTATCTTCCTTGAGGGTAAGCCATTTTGTATTAATCAATTCTTGCACTTTATTTTTTAGTGCTTGACAATCTTCGACAGAATGTCCTACAGCTCTTACATGGTATTCACATTTGGCATTTGGGTTGTACCATTTTGGGAATGGTGGGTCTAAAGGTTTCAAGGGTCTCGTGACTACCATTGAATTATGGAGTAGCTGAGGCAACAATTGGTTGTACATCATGGCAATCGGGTCAAAACGGGTTATCTTCTTTTCATGATTAACTGGTGGTTTGTATTGATTCAGGATTGGATTTTGGTTCCATTGGTTTTGTTGGAAAAATGTAACAGGTGGTGGTTGATAATAAGGTGGCCTTTAAGGGTGATATTGGGGGTATGGAGCTTGTGAGGTCGCAACCACATATGGATAGGGAATTATGGAATTTGGGGTATCGGGGGCTGAAAATTTGGAGTTCGATAAGAATTCATGGATGGAGAATAAGAGACCCTTAGGTTTGCCATTACAACATTAGCATCCCCTTCTTTCTTCTTTGTGAATCCCATATGGGGCTTCTTCACACCACTCGTTCCACATACAATCTTACCACTCCTCATCCCCACTTTCTACTCTTTCTCTTATCATGGCCATGTCAGAAAAGTTTGATGACATACTTCCAATCATCTTATCATAAAACGACGACTGGAGAGTATCCATAAACATACCAACCATTTCTCTGTCAGATAAAAGAGGATCTACTTGCGATGCCACTTGTCTCCATCGTTGTGCATATTCTTTGAATGTTTCATTTTCCTTTTTCAACGAATTTTGCAATTGCATCCTGTCAAGGGCCATGTCAATGTTGTACTTGTATTGTTTAAAGAAGGCATCAACCAAGTCTTTCCACAAATGGATTAGATTTCGCTCGAGATGCATATACCAATTTAATGATGCCCCACTCAAACTGTCTTGAAAAAAATGAATGAGAAGTTTGTCATAATGAGCATGAGAAGCTATTTTTCTACAATATATGGTCAAATGATTTTTAGGACATGTGGCACCTATGTACTTTTAAAACTCAGATACTTGAATTTTGAAGGGATTGCTACATCGTGAACCAAGCACATATCAAAAGCATCAAAACCATATTCATTACTCCCCTCCATTGCTTTTATTCGTTCTTCTAAAACATGTAATTTTTCTTTCAACTATGTATCTTCACCGATAAATTGAGGTTGTTGCCAATTTCCGTTAGCATCAAAATGGGGTACTTCGGGTGCGCTTCATGGAATATTTTTTGAGGGTATAATGTTTTGGGGTGGCACGTAGCCTAGAGGAGATGGGATTTGTTGTTGGATTAAGCTTTGGTAATTGATAGTTGAATGGTTTGGGTTGTTATACATAGGGTTGATCACTAAAGGTGGAGTATAACCAGGTGGGAGACCATACGTAGGAAATTGCATAGCTGCTGTATGAAACTGTTGGGTAGTCGGGGTAAAGCCCGATGGGTGAGAAGGAGTGGTTTGGTGTTCTTCATTTGCAGTTGGAGGATTCCCATATGTATTCTCCTTCCTTGCTAAAGCATGTATAGCCTCTAGGATTCAATCAACGTTGTCCTTCAATTGGCTAACATCTGCTCTCATCACTTCTGTGTTTTGCTCAAGTTCATCCATGATCTTGGAGTTAGCGTGAGTCCGATAAGGGTGTCGGGGAAACAACTTTATAAGTTTGTCTGGTTTTTGAATAAATAATTTTTTTTATGAGTGTGTATGAATGGAATGAAGATGAAATTATTTAGTTAATTATCTTTTTTTTTTCTTTACATGATAGTTGGATGTTGGGGAATCATAAGCCTTACGTAAATTTTTTAACAAAAGCGAATTATTAGTGAAGAAAACATGGGGACCAGTAAACAAAATAGAAAATCCTTCATTGATGAGAAAAAAAGTACATCACATTTAAATTAAAAACTACATCGACTATGGTATTTCAATATTTTCTATTAATAGGACAATCAATCTTCTCCTTCAATTCTTCTACCAAATTTTTGCAATATTCAATGAACTTGTAGACTTTGACTGGAGTATTGAGCGATGCATTACTGCATCAATCTCTCTTAGATGCTTCGGAATTTTTATGATTGCTTAATTAGCTAGCATTGCCAATTTGGAAAAGCAGTTTTTCCAATATTTGACTTCATCTTCCAGCTCTTTATAGATCTCTTGATTCTTCAACTGTCCAAGCAACATCATAAAACGATCCTCCCAATATATGGTTTCATCCTTTAAGTCGTTATAGATCTTTTCTCAATAATCAATGTAATTCTTCAATTTCTTCCTTGTGTTGCCTCTCATTTTTTAGTTAACTCTCGTACTCAGCTGACATCTCTCTAAGTCGTTTCCTTAAATCTTCAAACTCCTTTTTTATATTCCTCTCAGAACTTGCTGATTTTATCCACAATTGCTTCCTCCATATAGGCCTCTTCAATAGCTTCATTCCTTTCTTGCTTTCACACACCTAACTCTTCATTTGCACTTCTCAAACAATCTTGTACGTCAAGTTTATTTTTCTTTTCAATTTTCAACCACTTAGTGCTTCTCTCAATAAATTGATTCTTATAGGTGGTTTCTGATCGTAAGTTCTCGTTCTCTTGGGAGACTTTTTCTAACTTCGCTTGTAGCTCTTTTTATCCTCTTTAGATTTTAACAATGATGCTTTGAGTTCTTCTATTTCTTCATTTGTAACAGGCTAGGTTCAAGTATTTCCTAATCACTTTAGGGTGTACTGTGGAAAGGAAACTTGATTTCTTGGACTCTTTTCTTTACCCATTGTTGATAGGATTCTTTTGTGCTGCAACTTCTACATCCGAGTACTCTTTGGATTGTAATTAATACATCCTTTGGTTCCCATGAGAGGTACATTTGGAAAATATTCACATTGGCATATTACTTCCTCTACCCCTTGTTCTCTATGATACCATGAAATTGTGTCCCTAGTAAGTCTAGCTATACTCTGAGTCCATTCAAGATTATTTTGAACTTTAACATGATACCCTTTCTTGAACATGTGAGACATGAACCAAGTATACAACACTGGAACACAACAAAAAATTGTTCCCCTTTTCTTCTCGTGTTGCATATACAGAGAGTAGTATACATCAGCAAGAACCGCGATAACTGATTTTGTTTATTTTTGTTAAAAGCCAAGAAGACATTGATGGCAGCAAAATCTACAAAATTATTAAGGTTTGAGAATAAAACAATACCATAGATAATGAGAGCCAAAACATCTATAAAAGTACCTCATTCTTTTTTAACGGCTAAATCTTGTCACTTTTGCTCTAGATATTTTCTTGAAAAATCATGAATAGCTCATTTTTCCTCTTTTTTACTTGCCAACTCTCTTATGTCTATTTTCAACACCTCAGCAATTGTGCTCAGATTTGGGGGTTGTCTAGTATATCGATAAGGATTTCCTTTCTCTAAGGAATAACCCAATATTTGTTCGAATTCTTCCAATGTTGGGGCCAACTGAAAGTCTTGAAAGGCGAAACATCTTAAAAGAGGGTCGTAATACTGAGCTAGTGCCGTGAGGGCCCCTATTTGCACATTTACTTCCAAGAGGTTTAGGATCTTCCCATATTTATTTAAAGAAACTCTCACGTTGTATGGTTTTCATTTGATTGCTTATGTCCCTTAAACTTTTCAAATCAGGTTGCTTAAACTTTAAAATTAAAGCGTTTCTTTATTCCGATCCTATTATCCACTTAACTCAACACGTTAACTAAGGTCCATATGATTCCCCAAAAATCCTGAAAATTGATGCAAAATGCCAAAAATTCACAATGTATGAGGTAATTTTTGGTTTACATGGATATTCTTATGATGAAAAGGTCTATTGGCTTATGTAGTGAAACTCTCACAAGGGTGGCTCTATAGTTATAAACACGGTTCCTTGAGCCAACGATCCTATTTTGGAATATTGTCAACAACAATATGTAAACTATTTGGAGAGACAATAATCTCAACAGGATCAAACTCTAGATGAGATCTTCATGCTAACCAAATAGGATGTACATCCAAAAGGCTGCCAACTATGCAACCTCGAAACTAAGCTTAAGTTTTGTTCAAACCCGGGTATAAGGTTTCACTCATAAGTGTATGTCTTTGTAAAAGTGTAGGGTGTGGAATAAGCATAATTCAATAGCTCCATAATGCTAATAAAACATATATAGAAATAATAATAAATAAATAAAATAAAATAAAATAATGATCTACTATCTTAAAAGAATATTATAATGACAGCTATTATTTATTAAGAAATAATAAACCCATAAAGTAATAGAAAATGAAAATCAAACTAATATAGAAATAGTTAAAAATTATGCATAATTAATTATGTTAGGTTTGACTCTCTAAAGGTCCCCAGCTGTCACGACCTAAAATACGAATGTGTTGATTACTTTTTAAAAGAAATTTATTTTATTGTTGATAAATAAAATTATTTTGACGAAAGAAAATAAATTTATTTAATTTGAACAATTATTTTAAAATATAAATTTTAAGACTATCCAGTTGTACAACTCGTGTCTCAAAAATTCAAGAATTAAAAAGATGTCTCATCTAGTTAATTTGTTTAAGAATAGTTTTATTATTTTGGTTATAAACATGAGCTTCAAAACCCGAAGTTGAGCTTCAAAACCCGAAGTTGTACTACTTGTGTTATAACTACACCAAAATTAAGATGTCGCATCTAATTAACTACTTTAAAATATTTTTTTTTTGTATAATTATTTAAAAATAAAATAAAAACGAGTTTTAAAACTTCCAAATTATCACAATTTATGAACGTATTTTGAAGTAATACTTTATTGATTTTATTTTATTTTATTGAAAAAAAAAATTAAAGAAATAATGATTTAATAAGGTAAAAGGTGGAAGCATCATTTCAGAAGGCAACAACCATCTTTCAGAAAAGTAAGGTTATGAATCGTTTCAAAAAAGCAAGCATTGTTTCAAGACATAAACTAAGCATCATTTCACAACTAAACTTTCAATAAATCTTAAACCACCAAACATCATTTCAAAACAAACAAACAAAAACTCAAGTTTCAATAAATCAACTTAACCAAAATCTTATTTTTAATTCTAATATATTCCTCATATACCTCATCCGTTCATTCTAAATGTAAAATTATAAAGCAACAAAGAAAAACTTTCATTTTAAATGTGAAATCAGGACAAACAAACCAAATGAAGTGCTGTAGTAAATGGATAGAGAGTAGAACAACAAACATGAGAGTGACGCGGATCTGTGATATGATGCGTAGAAGAAGGTGGAGGTGGTGTTTGGTTGATGGTGGTTGGCGGTGGTTACCTGTGGAAGTTGAAATGACAATAATGCCCTCTGTTTCTCGTTTTGTATTTTTATCTTTTAGTTTTGAAATATATATTTTTGAGGATAAAATTAAATTGTTGTTTCTTCTTTGCTCAACTTTATTTTTGTTTCAGAATCTCTATTTTATAAAAAAGTTTCTCTTTTTTTTTTCCTCTTTTGAAAAATAAAACTCCCTATTTTCAGAACTGATTTTTTGCCTTAATTTATAGACTACAAGGTTGAATTTTTGTGTATATGAGATAACTTGATGTCTGGTTTTTATATTGTTCTTGCAAAAATAAGGAATTGCATAGATGAAATTGGAAAAGAGTTGCTAACTTTTTTGATTGAATATTCAAATAGTAATAATATATCCTTATTAGAAAAAAAAAATAAAAAAAAGGATGTGGTTGCTTGTTAGGAGAAGAAGACATACTTTAAGAAGGAGACGAAATGCAAGGAAGAAAAAAAGATAAAAAGTACTTTTTTTTATTTTCTTTAATTTTTTGTGATGTAATGGGAACACCTATGTAAATATGGACTCAAAATTAGATTAAATTGTAAAATGATGATATTTAGATTTTATAATAATACTTATAAACTATTTATTAAACGTATTATTACTTATTTTTGAATTACTTTTAATTAGTTGGACAAAATTATAGTAATACACAAATTAGTTGATGATTTTATTTATGTTTTTATGAGTGTCAAAAAGAATTTATTTATGGACCTCCAATCACAATTGAAAGGGTTTAGGGTTCCAAGTTAGATGTTTTTCCTTCTTCCAACAACACAACTTCAAATATTTATCTTGTTCGTCAAACTTCATCTTATTCGTCGTAAACGTAAAAAAATTCAAAAAATCCAAATTAAAAAACAAAGCAGATATAAAGGTAAAACATAAAAATATCCATAAATTGGAATATGAATCACATATTGGAGCAATAGGTTTACATTAGAAGACGATTAATAGAAAAATGATTAACAATTCAAACAAAATATTATTTAAATGATCAATTTGAGAAAATTAAAAAATATAAACAATTAATATGAAAAACGAGTCAAATTTAAAAGATTAGAATGAATTTCATTTTTCTTTTTCGGAAGAATTCTAATAACTTTTTAATCTTTTTTTTAAATAATTATTTTGTATTTTTATTTTGTATCATGAAGATTATTATGTATACATCAACATTGTAATGAACCATAACATTATTTTAACAGAATTAATGAAAAAAAATGACATTTTTAAAAATAAATAATAACAACTAATATTGTAACTGAATTACCACTTAAAAGATTAGTCTCGTTAAAAGCACAATTTAGTCATTTTTGTAGGTGATTTTCATTTCCATTTGTTATTCAAATGACCAAAAAGCAAGGAAAAAACTTTGTATGAACGTTGATCTCCTCTCTGTGTCAAAAATCATTAACACTCCCTCTTGTTTCCCGTGGCAGATCTAGGATCTAGAGTTAAGAGTTGCAAAATATTCAAGTTAATTAATAATTGTATAATAATATAAAAAAATTCCTGAATATTAAAATTATAAAATATTTGCTAATGAAATGTATAACTTTTGAATTCGATATTGGTGTGCTATAAAATATTTGCTAATGAAGTCTTTAGGAATGACAATGGGTAGGGTATGGGTAGGGTACTATAGTACCCGTCCCCGTACCCGCAGTTTAAAAAAATACTCGTACCCATGCCCGTACCCTCGTAGGTATCAACTTTAATACCCGTACCCTTGTTCTCTGGGTACTTAAGTGCCCGTACCAATACCCATTACCTGCACTTTAACAAAAATATATCGATAAGTAATTTGTGATTAAATTTAAAAAAATTCTCAAATATTTTAAATCCAAATCATAAATATTACAAACTAAAATATTGTCTAACTCAAAATTTTCAAAATATATCATAATCCAACATTAGTACATTACTACAATAAATATCAAAACATATTTTATGAAGTTGCAAGTCCTATACGAGATATGTAAAAAAATTGATATGTGTATTATATTAGTTATTTATAATTATAAAGTCACGATTAATAATATAAAAAAACTATTAAATATAAAATCACAATTATATACTTCTTCATCAGAATCAAATATGTGTATAGGGATTAAAATTTATTTTTTAAATTTTTTTAATTATTAAAGTTGTACTTTTTTTTTATTAAGGGCTCAATTTTTAAGATTAGAACAAGACCTCCAAAATCTATTACTATTTACTAACATATTTTCGTGATGATTTACTTATATGTTTATTTTTCACGAGAATTCGAAAATTATGAAATGAATTACCTAAATCCGTTGATTTGTTTGTAATAAAAAGGAGAGGTAGAGAGACATGACATAGTAGAGAGTGAGAGAAATAGTAGTTAGAGATTGGAAGGGGAGATAGAGATGCATAAGATAGTAGAGAGACATATGTGTATTTAGAAAAATCATGTATTTAAAAAATATTTTTTCAAACAAACATGTTTTCTTGAAAATCATTTTTATGTCTTTTATGGTAATTTTTTAGTTTAAAAAAGTTATTTTTATAAAATTGTATACAAACATGTTAAAAGTTATTGTACAAAAAAAATTATTTTTATAATAGTAAAAAAACGGGAGTTAAAAAATTATATTTTAAAAAATTTCTAAAAAATAATCTCTAAATTATTTAAAACAAAAATCATTTTTATTTAAGCTAAAACAAACTTACATAATAATAATAATAATAACAATAACAATAATAATAATAATAATAATAATAATAATAATAATAATAATAATAATAATAATAATAATAATAATAATAATAATAATAATAATAATAATAATAATATTATATGTGCGGGGCGGGGTGGATATTATAGTATGCGGGTAATTACTGATTCTCATACCTATACCAATTATGCAGATTTTTACCCTACTCATTATGGATTTTTTCTACGCGTCTGAATCTAATTGCCATTTCTAAGTTTTGCTAATAGGTCACATTTTAGGAGTTCGAAATCCTCACGTCATTTGCAGTTTTGGCCTATATTTAAGTTCTAATATTTTTATAATAAATAATAATTAAATTAAAAAAATTTAAGAAAGGAAAATTTCAGTACATTGAGCCGCACGTAAGCGGTTAATGAGATGCAGTGCATTGACCGGTGCATTAGCAGTTAATAATGTGAGGAGAATCGAAAGTACAGGTTATTAGTGAAATTTTTCAAAGTTTAACATCTAGTTGATACTTAGATTTCGAATTGATTGCATAAGAAGTTGGTAGAGTAAAAAAACAAATCGTTGATGATATAATTTGATATGATTGGAAATTCAAATAATATAATTTGTTAATTAATATTGATATTATTCATATAATTTATTTATTAATAGATGATATTATTTTTATAATTTGATTTATTGATATTATTCTTTTTAATTATCTTTTAATGTGAATTATTTCTCTTACAGAAGTCAAATCTCTCAATCAATTTCAGGTGTCTCTCAAGCCATTTATTTTATTCATTTTAACTCTACCCTTCTATTTTGAACCTCTCATCCCTCAAAATCTCTTCTCATACTTGCAACAAAGTCAGAGATGACATTTTCCCTTTTCTTACATGCAATCCTTGCGGCCATGGCAGAGGCTGAGGAAGAAATTATCTATGTTTTTAATCTGTTGTGGAAAAGATGGTTTGTAAATCTATTAGATATGTTTCTATTTTGATAGATTATTTTGTATTTTGTTTGTTCTTTTGAGATATGAATATGTCTATAGACCTTCATTTTTATGAGAGATGTTTTTGTTTATCAGTTTTGTTTCCCTCTAATGCTTTAAATTTGTGTTGAGTTTTGACCATTACTTTTTTTGGATACAATTTGACCAAATTTTTCACAGTAGTGTAAATGTTAAGATGAGCCCCCGCAATGTCTCTTGCAGAAGAGACGACCAAAAAGTATAAGAGACGACCACTATCAATTGGTGGCGTTTACGGTAAAAAAAAAACATTAAATTTATGTATTATACAAAAAGTGTTGTTTATCTTTAATAGCAGGTTTACACAGGTAATATATACAATAACATCCTCACCCATTACAATTTTTATTTATACTATTTATTAAGCCTTAAACTTTCAACAACTCCTATTATGGCCCTAAGTTATTTATCCAGTTTTGTCCTATTAACAAAAAATTTATTTAATTAAAAACATGTAAAAAAGATAAACACAATATTTGCACAATGAGTAAGAGGGTGTTTGTAATGTTCTACTTTCAGAAAATATTTCTCAAACTCTTATTGTACAAAGACGGGTTGTATTGTGCTTATTGTAGTGCACTGTTGCTTTATTTTCAATAAGGGTTGCATGCATTTTTATAGAGATCTTTAGGGTTTCTAGACATTGTCTTGATTGCAAGAAATCAACATGTATCATGAAGTTTCGTATCAAGTCTTATGAAATTGATTCACCATTAAACCTTGTCAAAAATATCCTTGAAATCAATTATGCGAATCTTGATATGGAACAACTACTGGGATTTCCAGATGAACACCAAACCGTCCCTTGATGAGCCTCTAATGTGGCTGTTATGAGCTTTATGGATCGATTGCTCTGGGCTTTTTGAAGCTGCAAGATCCATAGATAGAAGATCTCAACTATTTTTTTGAAAGTTGCAGAGTTCTAGGAGGCCAACTGTATTTCATGATCCATGTTGTCCCTTATCCAGTTGATGACAAACAAGAGGACCTTGTTCCACTGGGTTGAAATGTCATTAGGAACTAAAATTTGAGTATTCCTATTGTGGGCTGAAGTGATTTCTGTAATAAGATAGGTAATGAATATAAGTCGAGGTTTGGAAAGCTAGAGAGAATGGAATGTGTGAGGGAAATGAAGTCTAGAGGGATGGTGGCGGTAGCAGATTCAAGTGAAAAGAGGTTGAGGGACGAGCAACAGAGTTTTCTAAAGAGGTATTAGAGACTAAATCAATGATGACTCAAGCTGCTGTCGTGAGGGGGATTCACAAGTCTTGGTGAGGTATGGTCAGATGCAAGGGCAGAGAAGGTAGGTGTTTGTGGAATGGTAGAGTTTGTGGAGGGTTAGCTTCAGTGGCTGATGGGGTTGGATTTGGAGTGTTTCTCTTGAGAGGAATGGGATGGGTTTTATATTGGAGGGTAGCAAAGTGTTCGACTAAGGTTGCTTCAAACATAACATCTGAGGTGTTGGAGTCAGAGTCAACTGGGGTAATAGGCGTAGGATTAGAGGAATGGACAACTAAGTTTGTATTTTGAGTAGAGGTGTGAGATATTCTGGTTGTTCATTACTACTCTTATTACCAAAAATAGCGGAAGGAGTAGTTTGCTCAGGATTGGATGTTACCTTCCGTTTCTTTCTTAGAATGAGGTTTGTTTCGTCCTTATTGGCATCCATTTCTTCTTCCCCATCCTCTTCTACACGAATTGTCTTGACAACCTTTTTTCTCTTCTTCTAAAAAACTTGATGTTTAACAAATTTAATCTCTAAAATACTCTTTTGAACATTATCTCTTACAAAACGATGTTTAATCTCTATATGTTTTGCTCTTGTATGTAAAATATGATTTTTTGTTAAACATATAGCTGAAGTATTATCACCGAAGATAGAAATATTACTCTAATTGATTTTGAAATCTTCTAGTTGATACTCCATCCACAACAGCTGAGTTCTACAGCTGAATGTTGAGATATATTTTGCTTTTGCTATAGACAGAGCAAAAGTCCCTTGTCTTTTGCTTGATTAGGAGATTAGATTTTCACCAAGGAATGTACAATTTTCACTGGTGCTTTTTTTTTTCTAGCTTGTTTCCATCATAGTCAACATGATAGAAACCTACTTACTTGTACTCAAAGGATGGTTTATATCACAAACAAGGTTAGTAGTGCATTTCAGATATCTAAAGATTCTCTTAGCAACTGTTAAGTGGGGTTCTTTATGACCATGCTGAAATTTAGCGCACACATACACTAAATAGAATATCAGGTCTAGAGGCAGTTAAGTAAATACCAGAACCAGTCATTCCTCTGTATACCTTATGATATACCTTTTTACCTGATTCATCCTTATCAAGAGAACATGTTGGATGCATAGGTGTATACATAGGCTTACATTAATTCATTTTAAATTTCTTAAACAACTCTCTTGTGTATTTGGTCTGATGAATGAGTACACCATCTGAACTTTGATGAATTTGGACTCCAAGAAATAATTTTAATTCTCCCATGATGCTCATCTCAAATTAATTCTATATTAACTTAGAAAACTCTTGGCAGAGCTTGCCGTTAGTAGAACCAAAAATGATATTATCAAGATATATTTGGACAATGAGAAGGCCATTCAAAGTAGTGTCATCCTTGCCTCTTTCAAAATAATTAATTAATAAGAAATTGCTTTGTCTATCATATCGAGTTCTCGGGGTCTGTTTCAGACCATAAAAAGATTTCTTTATTTTGAAAGCTAGGGGGTTGTTTAACATACACTTCTTCATTTATGTAAACATTTAAGAAAACACTATTCATTTCCATATGATATAAAAGGATTTTATTAAAAACTACAAATGAAAGTAAAATTCTGATTGCCTCTAACCTTGCCACAGGGGCAAAGCTTTCGCTGTAATCAATACCTTCCTGTTGATTGTATCCTTGAGCTTCAAGTCTTGTTTTGTTTCTAATCACTTCACCTTTCTCATTCAGTTTGTTTCTAAAAACCCACTTGGTTCCAATTGACTTCTTTTCTTTAGGCTTGGATCTTAAATGTAATTTCTTTTGAATTAATTCAAATCTTCTTCCATATTCATTATCCATCCATCATCTGATAGAGCTTTGTCTATAGTTGTAGGTTCAATTTCATTAAAAGCAGACCGGGTTTTCAGAAGATTGATCTGCTGTCGTACAGGGTCAAATACAAGTAATAAAATGTAGCATAGGGGCAATAACGTGAGTCCTTTCGCAAGGACTTCCGATTATAAATAGTAGCCCAAACAGTTGAATAGCTTTTTATCTTGTTAGTAACAACAAAAAGGCCAATCTACTTGGATCAAAGTTTCCCAGCCATAATTTTCAGACAGGAGTTGAATAGTAAAACTTTTTGGCCAATGGAAAATTCCTTCCTAGAAATCATCTTATCATTAAAGTACTTAGTTTTCTCCTTACAGATCTGGGAGTTCTCACATGCTTCTAACCTAAGCTCTTCAAGTTGCTACAATTGAAGGCGTTCTCTCCAAACCTGCTTTCTCCATCTCAAGGTTATAGCTCTTGACCGCCCAATAAATAGGGTGCTCTATTTCCACTGGAGGTGGCATGCCTTACTAAACACAAGTCGATAAGGGGACATCCCAATTGGTGTTTTGTAGGCTGTTCTATGAGCCCAAAATGCTTCTTCTAGCTAGCGGCTCCAATCCTTCTTGTTTGACTGCACCATCTTTTCTAAAATATGTTTGATTTCCGTGTTTGAGATTTCAGCTTGCTCATTATTCTTGGGATGATAAGGTGTAGAAAATCTATGCACAACCCCATACTTCTGAAGCAAAGCTTCCTTGGTGCGGTTGCAAAAATGAGTGCTTTGATCACTTATGATGGCTCGGGGTATTCCAAACCTGCAGAAAATATTTGACCAAACAAAACCTGCAACAACTTTAGAATCATTAGTCCTAGTGGGTGTTACCTCCACCCACATTGAAACATAATCAACAACAAGTAAAATGTAGACAAAACCAAAAGATACAAGAAAAGGGCCTATAAAGTCAATGTCCCACATATCAAATACTTCACATAAAAAAAAGGTTGTTGAGGCATCTCACTCCTACGAGTGATTGTTGTTCCTGCTATTTGGCACTGTTCACAAGTTCGGTAAGTCTCAAAAGCATCCTTAAACAAAGTGGGCCAAAAGAAACCTGAGTCTAAGACTTTTCTTGTTGTCCATTAAGGACCAAAATGTCCCCTTACTTGAGAGGCATGACAAAAATGAAGAATGGATTGAGCCTTATGGTGGGGGACACATCTCCTAATCACATGGTCACAACAGAATTTCCATAGATATGGACCATCCAACAAATAGTATTTGGCATCACTTTTAAGTTTATGTATTTGTGCTCTAGATGCATCTACAGGAAGAACTCCAGTAACAAGATAATTAACTAAATCAGCAAACCAAGGAGTTACCTCACACAACTGTAATAGTTGCTCATCAGGGACGTCATCTGGAATGGGGGTGAGGTCCTCATCCATTTCTATTATGCTCAAATGATCTGCCACCAGATTCTCAGCTCCACTCTTATCTTTAATCTCCAAATAAAATTCTTGGAGCAACAACATCCACTAGATCAATCTTGGTTTTGCTTCTGATTTCTTCAGCAAGAACTTCATAGCTGCATGGTCAGTAAAAACAACTTCCTTGGAACCTATCAAATATGATCTAAACTTATCAAGAGCGAAAACAATAGCTAAATGTTCATTTTCATTGGTAGTATAATTAACCTGTGCAAAATCTTAAGTCCTAGAAGCATAATAAATAACATGGGCAGCCTTGCCAACCCTTTGTGCAAGGACTACTCCCACTGCATAATTAGATGCATCACACATAATTTAAAAGGGGAGGGTCCATTTGGGTGGTTGAATGATGGGAGTAGTGGTCGAGGCTGCCTTTAAGCAATCATACGTCTTCTTGGATTTGTCATCAAAGGTGAAAGTGACATCTTTTTGTAGCAAATTTGATAACGGAAGAGCTATCTTGCTGAAGTCCTTGATAAAGCTCCTGCAAAAACCTGCATGGCCATGAAATGAACGAATCTCGCGAATGTAAGATGGGTAAGGAAAATTAGAAATCACATCAATTTTGGCAGGATCCACTTCCATCCCCTTCTTAGAGATCACATGTCCCAAAACTATGGCCTGTTCAACCATAAAAATACATTTTTCATAATTCAGTACAAGGTTAGTTTCATGGCATTTATGTAAAACTCTATCTGAACTATTCAAGCATGCATCGACTGAGGAGCCATACATAGTAAAATCATCCATGAAATCTTCTATACAATTTTCTATTAAATCATTGAAAATACTAATCATGCAACGTTGGAAAGTCCTAGGAGCATTGGATAGGCCAAATGGCATCCTCCTATAAGCAAACGCGTTGAAGGGGCAAGTGAATGTGGTATTTTCTTGGTCCTCTAATGCAATATAAATATGAAAATAACGTGAAAAACCATCAAAAAAACAATAATGTGACTTACCAGCCAACAGTTCAAGCATCTGATCAATGAACAGTAAAGGAAAATGATCCTTTCTAGTTGCCTGGTTTAGTCTCATGTAATCGATGCATACGATCCAACAGTTCTACACTTAAGTGGGGATAAGTTCATTATTCTCATTTTTAACCACTGTGAGTCCAGTTTTCTTAGGGACTACCCGCACTAGACTCTCCCACTAACTATCAGAGATGGGTTATATGATGCCTACTTGTAAGAGCTTTGTCACTTCTTTTTTTACAACATCCAGAATTAAGGGGTTAAGTCGCCTTTGGGGCTGCCTAACTGATTTTACCGCATTCGCTAGTAGTATCCTATGGCTACACATGGATTGGCTAATATTAGGAATATCAGCCAAGGTCTATCTGATTGTCTTCATGTGTTTTCTCAAAATCTGCAACAACTTATCTTCTTGTTCATCTTCAAGTTTGGCTGAAATATTCATAGATAACTTTCCACTCCCTTCTAAATATGCATATTTCAAATTTTCAGGAAGTGGTTTAAGCTCTAGAGCTGGTGGCTGCTCAATAGAGGATACAACACTAGTGGCCGAAGATAAGTCTACAAAATCACTTATGTCAGTGGAAATATCAGTATAATGATCAACTTGCAAAGTAGTTTCAATCTCAGCACACAAATAGCACAACTGAGTATCTGTGCAAAAATCACAAGTATAAGTATCAAAACCTGGTGGTAAAGGAAAATCAGTAGCAAACATATCGGGGTACGAGTGATCAACCAAATTAGCAAGCAATTCAATTTGAAAAATATAATGCTCTTCCATTGGGTGTTTCATAGCATCAAAGTTGTTAAATTTTACAATGCTATCACCAAATTCCAGCTAGCCAATCTTGGTCTCCAAATTCTGAATGGTGGAATCTGTTCTTTGTTGAAATTGGAGATTCTGGACAGCCATCTGTTTGACAAGGTCCTCTGAAGAAAGTGTGTTGTTCTGCTGTTGCGCATTGTTCTGCTGCTGTTGCGCAATGTTTTGCAGCTGCCTAGGTTGCTGTTGTGCATATGAATTTCCCCATCTTAGGTTGGGATGGTTTCTCCAACCAGGATTGTACCTTTTAGATGACAAGTCATAGTTGGCTTGCAGATTGTAGATGTTTGCTGCATATGCCTTAGGAGCATCAACAATTGGATCTTCCTGCAATGTAGGACATGAATATGTAGGATGCTCTGCAGAAGTGCAAATACCACATACCTTTGTTATTTGGGCTTTACCTACTGCCAATTTTTTTACTAAAGACGTAAGCTCATCAAGTCTGCTTTCCTGATTCTTGTGGGAAGAAGCTGAAGGTGCAAACACGAGAAGGGGGGTTGAATTGAGTTTGTAATACTTGATTTCTTTTTCTGTTTTTGATGATTATTTGAAATCTGAAATATAATCAAGTAGAGTTAGCAGCGAATAAGGTAAAATAAACAACACAAGGATTTATCATGGTTCACCATTAACTAGGCTACATCCAGTCCCTTCATCTTGAAGGATTTTTCACTAATTCAAAACCTTTGAATTACAACAGTACTACTGACCCTCCAAGTCAGTCTTCCCAAACAGTTTAACAATCCTAGACTGTTGAGGAACACATCACCTTGACTTCTCAAGTCAAGTCTTCTCCTACCAATCTGACAACCCCAGATTGCAGAAGGAATTACAACACCTTGAATCTAATTGCTAAGTCACCTGCTACTTCTTCTGACTCTCCAGATTGTAGACTCTACTTCAACAATATAGATTTAACACAATGGAACGAAAAACACGAGTACTTGCTTTTGGAAAGCTGAAACTCACAATTAACCTCACTGAAAACTCGAGTGTTTGCTTTTGGAAATGTATGACTCTTTTTTTATTTTCGATGCTAAGTCTTTTGCCTTGAGCCTCCTTTTATAGATGAATAACTAGGGTTTCTTCCATGCTTAAATTCGAGCTGAATCTGCCTAGATTCTTTTGCAAAAATAACTTGGCCAATCGGGTTTCTCTTAAATAAAAATCGTATCTTTTTAACTCCAGATTGCTTTTGAAAATTCTGTTGACCAATCTTGATTCTTTTAATTTCAAACCATATCTTTTTAACCTTCAGATTGCATTCAAATTTCTTCAAGTCTTCAGTAATTTTTGAATCAAATCCCCTTAATACTTTGATCAAATTTCTATCAAAATTTAATCAAGTCTTCTTTGAATTTTAATCAAGTCATCACTGATTTTCATCATGATTAAAATCTGGACCATATGATCTTCTGATCTCGACCAACTCTAGACTATGTAATCTGATCTGTGCCAATCCTGTGATCCTCTGATCTCGGCCAACACTAGACCATATGATCTGATCTTTTGATCTCGGCCAATCACTGGACCATATGATCGGATCTTCTGATCTCAGCCAATACTGGGCCCTATGATCTGATCTTCTGATCTTGGCCAACACTGGGCCATGATGCTTAAATCTGGACCATTGATCTGAACATTTTCCCTCTGATTTGGACCAAGTCTTGACTGGGTCTAGATTAAATTTTAATTAAAATATGGACTTATGATATTTTAATCTAGACATTTATCCTCCGATCTGGATCAAGTCTGGATTAAATCAGGACACCATTTCTTCTGATCTGAACTGAGTTTTATGTTCTGGATAATGCTATCTTCTGGTCTGGACCAAGTCTGGACCAAGTCATTTGCTCTGGACCAGTTATCTTTTGGTCTGGACCAAGTCTTGATTAAGTTTGGACTGATTCTTATATTCACGACAAAGCTATCTTCTGGACAGGATTGGGTCTGGACCAAGTCTGATTTATGATTGCTTTTGGTTTGGACCAAGTCTCCATGTGGCAGGCTTCCTTCTGGTCTGACCAGGTCTCTTTCTGGACTCTGCTTCCTTCTGATCTGGGCCACGAAAGATATCCTCTGATGATATTATTTGACCTTTGATGACATCCTCTGATTATCCTCTAGAAATGTATCCTCTGGTGCCTTCAGGATGCATCCTCTGGTACCCTCTGGATGCATTATCTGTTATCTTCTGGAGGTGTATCCTCTGGTCTGATTTTATCTTCTGGTGACGTCGTCTTCTGCCTCTGGTGACGTCATCTTCTGGTGGCATTTATTCTAAGTCAAAAATAAGATTACATAAAGTGCTTTTGTTAACATCAAAACTAAGTATAGAACCCACTTGGTTCCAACAAACTCCCCCTTTTTGATGATGACAAAACCTTGTATTTTTGATGACTTATTTTGTTAGGCTCCCCCTCAGATCAAGCTTCTCCCCATAAGTCTAATGTCCCAGACTTTTCCTCTCCTTTTCAACTCCTTCTTTTCTCTCTTCTTTTCTCCTCTCCTTTTCAACTCCTTCTCTTGTTTCACTCTTTCTCTCCCCCTTTTTGTCATCAACCAAAAAGAGTTTTTATTTTTTATTTTATTTTATTTTATATCTTCTCGAGTACAAAAAAAATAAAAGACAGAAAATAAAAGACAAAAAATTTAAAAATTACTCCTCTAACAAGACAACTTGATCTAGTCAGATATGGAGATGATGTTGAGATGCTTCTTGATGAGCTCAAATCGATCATCAAGCAATGGTTTGGTGAAGATATCAACCCATTGATGATCTGTGTCTACAAACTGGATGCTTAGTGTTCCCTTTTGAACATGGTCTCTGATAAACTGATGTTTGATTTCTATGTGTTTGGCTCTAGAACGAAGGATAGGGTTTTTGGTTAGGTTGATGGCTGAAGTATTGTCACAGTATAAAGGGATGTTGGTTTCAAAGATGTTGTAGTCTTCCAACTGATGTTTCATCCAGATTAACTGTGAATTGCATCCTGCTGCTGATATGTATGCAGCTTTTGCTGTTGATATGGCAATGGTGCTTTGTCTCTTGCTTGACCAGGATATTAAATTGTCTCCTAAGAATGTGCAGTTTCCACTTGTACTCTTTCTTTCAAGTTTATCTCCAGCATAATCAGAATCACAATATCCACTTAGTTTGTATGTGGGAGTTTTCTTGTAGAGCAAGGTAAGATGTGTGGTTCCTTTTAGGTATCTAAGGATTCTTTTGACAACAGTTAAGTGGGATTCCCTAGGGTCAGCTTGAAAGCGAGCACAGACACAAACACTAAACAAAATGTCAGGTCTAGAAGTAGTTAGGTAAAGAAGGGATCCAATCATACCTCTGTATGTTTTCTAGTCTACCTTTTGGCCGGATTCATCTTTTTCAAGTGAGCAGATGGGGTGCATGGGGGTGAATGAGAAGTTCTTGCTGAGAAGTTCTTGAGAATCACTCATTTTGAACTTTTTGAGAAGTTCTTTAGTGTACTTAGATTGGTGAATGAGTATACCTGTTTTGCCTTGCTGAATCTAAATTCCTAGGAAGAACTTAAGTTCTCCCATCATGCTCATCTGAAACTCTTGCTGCATCAAATCAGAAAACTCTTGGCAGAGAGTGCCATTAGTGGATCCAAAGATAATATCATCAACATAAACTTGAATGATCAGAATATCATCTTTAATGGATTTTCTAAACAAAATGTTATCTATTTGGCCTCTATCAAACTGATTTTTAAGTAAGAAATTGCTAAGTCTGTCATACCATGCGCTAGGTGCTTGTTTTAAACCATATAGAGATTTTTTAAGTTTAAAAACATGGTTTGGAAAATCAGAATTTTCAAAACCTGGGGGCTGTTTGACATAGAATTCCTCACTTATATAACCATTTAAGAAAGCACTTTTGACATCCATTTGATACAAAGTAATATCATGATTTGCAGCAAAAGAGAGTAGGATACAAATTGTTTCTAACCTGGCCACTGGAGCAAAAGTCTCAGTGTAATGAATTCCTTCGTGCTGAATGTATCCTTGTGCCACAAGCCTAGCTTTATTCCTGACTACTTCACCTTTTTCATTTGAGTTTGTTCCTGAACACTCACTTGGTTCCAATGATATTTTTGTGTGGTATGGGAACCAGATCCCAAACATCATTCCTTTCAAACTCATTCAACTCTTCTTGCATTGCAAGAATCCATCCTTCTTCTGCCAGTGCTTCATCAACAGTAGTTTGTTCAATGGTAGACAGTAAACCAAACAGACTTGTTTCTTTAAGTGATGATCTGGTTTTCAATGGGTCAGCTGCGCTTCCAATAATCAGTGTTTCTGGATGTGAAGACTTGTACTTCCACCCATTCTTTTCTTCTGACTTGTCTTCAGGTTCAGTATTATCTTTGAATTTGCTTTCATCCTTATCTTTCTCTGGTTCTGTTGTTTGATCTACTCTTGCTTCTTGTGCTTCTGGTAAACCTGCAATTTCCTCATCTTGTTTTGACTTTTCAGAGTCAAGCTGTTTGTCATCAAAATTAATGTGTATGGATTCCTCCACAGTGTTAGTTTCTTTATTAAACACTCTATAAGCTTTTGATATCTCAGAGTAACCAATGAAGGTAGACATTTGAGATCTGGAATCAAATTTTGCAAGAATATCCATAGTGTTTAACATATAACAAATGCAGCCAAACTGTTTGAAATAGGAAATATTAGGTTTCTTACCTTTCCATAGTTCATATGGAGTTTTGTTTAGAATAGACCTGATGTAAACTCTGTTCTGGATGTAGCATGCAGTGTTGACAGCTTCTGCCCATAGGTAGGTAGCAACATTCATGTCATTCAACATGGTTCTGGCCATCTCCTGCAGTGACCTGTTCTTCCTTTCAACAACTCCATTCTGTTGAGGTGTTCTGGGGGATGAGAAGTTGTGAGAGATACCATTCTCATCACAAAATTCTTCAAAGTACCTGTTCTCAAACTCACCTCCATGATGACTTCTAATAGTTATGATTTTAAAACCTTTTTCATTCATAACTTGCTTCCAGAAGGAAATAAATACCTTATGGGATTCATCTTTGTTTCTCAGAAACTTTACCCAAGTCCACCTTGAGTAATCATCAACTATGACAAACCCATACTTATTACCACTAAGGGATGCAGTTTGAACAGGACCAAACAGATCTAAATGAAGCAGTTCAAGAGGTTGTGAAGTAGAAATACAGTTTTTAGCTTTAAAAGAGCTTTTGGTCTATTTACCCTTTTGACATGCTTCACATAGAATCTCAGATTTGGTACTTAGTTTGGGGAGACCTCTCACTAGCTGAAGTTTACTTAACTCAGAAACCAACCTAGGGTTTGCATGGCCTAACCTTTTATGCCAATCAGATTTTCCTCCCTAACAGATAAAAGACACTTAACTTTCTGCTTAACTAGACTAAACAGATCTATCTTATAGACATTATTCTGCCTAACACCAGTGAACAAAACAAATCCATCTTTTTGACTAACAGCCTTACAGGTTTTCTGATTAAACACAACATCATAATTGCAGTCACTTAGCTGACTAATGCTTAACAGATTGTGATTCAGACCTTTAACTAATATAACATTTTTAATAGATAAGGAAGAACAACTGTTACCAACTGTGCCTGTACCAATGATCTGACCTTTTTGGTTTCCTCCAAAGGCAACCTTGCCTCCTTTCTTCAGAGTCAGCTTCTGGAACATTGATCTATCTCCAATCATATGCCTGGAGCATCCACTATCTAGGTACCATACTTTGTGTTGCATATCAGACCTTTCTTCTTCTGATACTTCACCGTCAGAGTCAAAGTCAGACTCAGTGCTATAATCAGATTCTGTACGAGCCATCAGAGCCAGCTCTGTTTCTGGCTTGTTCAGACTGGTTGAATTGTTCCCTTGATTTTGCTTCGGCTAATACACCATGTTCCCTTGGTGATTCTAGAACTTATGGTGATTCTGGTAATTTTGCTTCTTCTGGTAATACTGAAGCTGATGTGTGTGATTATGTTGTTTGTGGCTGAACCTCTGATTCTGATACTGATACTGGTTCTGGTTCTGATTCTGGTGTGAATTGTATTGACCAGACCTTCTTTCATCAGACTCATTTTGCTTCTGTCTGGTGGAAACTGGAACATACACCTTTTTCTTTTTGTGCATTGCCAGCATCCATTGACCAGACACCATGATAGGTGTTTCCTTTTGGTTGCTTAGAATATCTGCAACATAAACAATTTTGTTCTTTGGTACCCAAAACTGGTTGGGTCCAGGTTTGTTAGACTTAACAGGTCTCTTGTGTTTCCCACATTTTATCATAAGACAAGACAATTTAGAATGACCCTTTTTTAGCACAAATAATACACAAAACATTAGAATGAGCAGATTTATTTTCAGCAACAGATTAAGTAAAACCTATTCCTCTCTGACCATTGTTACTGATTCCATAAATCATGGAAGCATACTTACTTCTTTCCATACCATTTGTAATAAAGTTTTGAAAAGCTTGTTCATGCATATCAGATTCACAAACAGTATTGAAAGTATAGCAAATATTACTTTGAGAGTTAGATTTTCAAAATTGAGTCTGACAACTTCAGTTTTAAAATTAGTGTTTTCAGTTGCAAGCTCAGCATTCTGATTCTTTAAAATTTGTACTTCTTTGGTTAGAATTTTCTTTTCTTCCCTAAGAGTTTTCAGTTTTAAAGACATCTTGTTGTTGGCATTTAGAAAGTCTTTAAGAGTAGTAATTAATTCAGATTTAGTAAGATCAGAGAATACCTCTTTCTCTTCATCTTCTGAATCAGTTCCAGAGTCTGTGCTGGATCCAGAACTTGAGTTGGTATGTGCTGTCAGAGCCAATACTACTTCCTCTGATGTGCTTCTAGTCTTGCCAGAATGAATGATTTGTCCATTCTTCTTACCTTCTGCTTTTCTTCCAGAGTTAGTACCTTTATGGAGTCCAGAGGCAGACTTGAGGTGAGCCATCATAGCTGTTTCTGCCTGTTCATCATCAAATGATTCCTCTTCTGAGTCAGATGCATCCCATGCTGCCATCAGACTCTTCTTCTTGAATCTGGAACCTTTCTTGTGATGTTTTCCTTTCTCCATGTTTGGACATTCTGACTTGATATGTCCAGGTTCATTGCATCCATAGTAGATGATGCTTTTGTTGTCAGCTTCTTCTTTTCCTTTGTTGGGGTATTTGCCATTTTCCTGGGAGCTTTCTTCTTTTTGTTTTGCCACATCTTTGCAATCTGCTTGGTTATGTAAGCGAGATCATCATATTCACAATCACTATCCTATGATTCTGAAACAACCTTCGCAGCTTTCTTCTGTTTTGACTTAAGGGCTAAAGTCTTCTTCTTCTTTGGTTCATCAGCATCCAGCTCTATTTCATGAGACCCGAGGGAGCTTATCAGATCTTCAAGCTTCAAGGTATTCAGATCCCTAGCTTCCTGTACTGCTGTAACCTTTGGTCTCCATTTGGCTGGTAAACTTCTGATGATCTTCTTTACATGATCTGCACTGGTGTAGCTTTCTTTAAATACTTTTAAACCTGATACTAGAATCTGGAATCTGCTGAACATTGCTTCAATGTCTTCTTCCTCTTCCATCTTGAATAGCTCATATTGTTTGACTAGTATGTTTGCCTTTGCCTCTTGAACCTGTTGACTTCCTTCATAGGTCAGAAACAGACTGTCATAGATGCTTTTTGCTGTTTCCTTGTTGGTGCATCTGTCAAATTCTTTGAATGTGATAGCATTGATCATGATGGTTCTGGACTTATGATGCAGCTTGTATAACTTCCTCTAGTTGGGATTCATATCTTCTACATCCAGTTCTTCATTTCTAGTGTAGTGGGTGCCGTGTAGCCTTTGACTACCAAGGTCCAGAGATCGGGATCTTGGGAGATGAAGAAGCTTCTCATTCTGTCCTTCCAGTATTCAAAGTGATCTCCATCAAACAGTGGTGGCCTGTTGATGTTGCCTCCAAATTCTTCTTTGGATTCTGACATGTTGAACCCCCTTGGACCTTTCCGCAAACACTGTTAAGTGCTCAGCCTTGAGACCGAGCTCTGATGCCAATTGAAGGAGCAAACACGAGAAGGGGGTTGAATTGTGTGTGTAATACTTGATTTCTTTTTCTGTTTTTGATGATTATTTGAAATCTGAAATATAATCAAGTAGAGTTAGCAGTGGATAAGGTAAAATAAACAACACAAGGATTTATCCTGGTTCACCATTAACTAAGCTACATCCAATCCCTTCATCTTGAAGGATTTTTCACTAATTCAAAACCTTTCAATTACAACAGTACTACTGACCCTCCAAGTCAGTCTTCCCAAACAGTCTAACAATCCTAGACTTGTGAGGAACACATCACCTTGACTTCTCAAGTCAAGTCTTCTCCTACCAATCTGACAACCCCAGATTGCAGAAGGAATTACAACACCTTGAATCTAATTGCTAAGTCACCTGCTACTTCTTCTAACTCTTCAGATTGTAGACTCTACTTCAACAATATAGATTAAACATAAGGGAACGAAAAACACGAGTACTTGCTTCTGGAAAGCTGAAACTCACAATTAACCTCACTGAAAACTCGAGTGTTTGCTTTTGGAAGTGTATTACTCTTTTTTGATTTTCGATGCTAAGTCTTCTACCTTGAGCCTCCTTTTATAAATGAATAATTAGGGTTTCTTCCATGCTTAAATTCGAGCTGAATCTGCCCAGATTCTTTTGCAAAAATAACTTGGCCAATCGGGTTTCTCTGAAATAAAAATCGTATCTTTTTAACTCCAGATTGCTTTTGAAAATTCTGTTGACCAATCTTGATTCTTTTAATTTCAAACCATATCTTTTTAACCTTCAGATTGCATTCGATTTTCTTCAAGTCTTCAGTAATTTTGAATCAAATCCCCCTAATACTATGATCAAATTTCTATCAAAATTTAATCAAGTCTTCTTCGAATTTTAATCAAGTCATCACTGATTTTCATGATGATTAAAATCTGGACCGTATGATCTTCTGATCTCGACCAACTCTAGACTATATAATCTGATATGTGCCAATTCTGTGATCCTCTGATCTCGGCCAAAGCTAGACCATATGATCTGATCTTCTGATCTCAGCCAATCACTGGACCATATGATCTGATCTTCTAATCTCGGCCAATATTGGGCCTTATGATTTGATCTTCTGATCTCGGCCAACACTGGGCTATGATGCTTAAATCTGGACCATTAATCTGAACATTTTCCCTATGATATGGACCAAGTCTGGACTAGGTCTGGATTGAATCTGAATTAAATCTGGACTTATGATATTTTAATCTCGACATTTATCCTCTGATCTGTATCAAGTTTGGATTAAATCTGGACAACATTTCTTCTAATCTGAACTGAGTTTTATGTTCTGGATAATGCTATCTTCTGGTCTGGACCAAGTCATTTGCTCTAGACCAGTTATCTTCTGCTCTGGACCAAGTCTGGATTAAGTCTGGACTGATTCTTATATTCACGACCAAGCTATCTTCTGGTCAAGATTGAGTCTAGACCAAGTTTGATTTATGATTCCTTCTGGTCTGGAACAAGTCTCCCTCTGACATGCTTCCTTCTAGTTTGACCAGGTCTCTTTTTGGACTCTGCTTCCTTCTGATCTAGGCCTGGAAAGATATCCTCTGATGATGTTATTTGACCTTTGGTTACATCCTTTGATTATCCTCTGGAAATGTATCCTTTGGTGCCTTCAGGATGCATCCTCTAATACCCTCTGGATGCATTATCTGGTATCTTCTGGAGGTGTATCCTCTGGTCTGATTTTATCTTCTAGTGACGTCATCTTCTGCCTCTGGTGACGTCATCTTCTTGTGGCATTTATTATAAGTCAAAAATAAGATTACATAAAGTGCTTTTGTTAACATCAAAACTAAGTATAGAACCCACTTGGTTCCAACTGAAGCTTGAAATTTGTTCACTCCCTCTGTCAACACGGCTGAATTATTTTAGTTGTAAACTGTTAAGAATTAATTGACCTATTCTCAATCAAGGCATTTTCCACTTTTAGGGTCTTATCGACAAGTGCTCCCCCACTAGCAGCATCCAAGATGCTTCTATCCATAGGTAGCAAGCCTTCATAAAATTTTAGGATAAGCAATTGTTCAGAAATCTAGTGATAGGGGAAACTAGCCACTAATTTCTAGAATCTTTCTCAATACTCATGTAAGGATTATTTATCAATCTTCATAATGCCACATATTTCTTTTCTGATTGAAGCAGCTCTGGAGGTAAGGAAGAAATTTTCTTGGAAAAGCTTTTTCAGATCATTCCAACTTGTAAGAGAACCTGGCTACAGGTAGTACAACCTATCATTGGCAGCATCTTGAAGTGAGAATGGGAAGGCTCTCAGCTTGATATGGTCTTCTGTGACTCCTTGAGGCTTCATGGTAGAACACGCAACATGGAATTCCTTCAAGTGTTTGTGGGGATCCTCACTTGTAAGACCATTAAAATTTGGAAGCAAGTGTATTAAACCATATTTAAGTTCAAATGGTACAATAACTTCAGGATATTTGATACACAATGCATTATAAGTGACATTAGGTGCAGCAAGTTGTCTTAAGGTTCTATTATCCATATCATCCATATTGGACTCACACACCTAGCTCATTAGCACTAACAACTCTATTAAGTCTACGAAGTAAATGGAAAGTCCTATCTATTTCAGGGTCAAGGGAATGCAGATTCACAGAACTAGCCCTAGTCATGCATCGTGAGAATATGTCAATGCAATGCAACACACAATTTTGAAAATTTCAACAATGTCCCTATCGCTAAAATTGAAGTGGAAAATGAAAAACACTATCAAATAAAATTCAAAAAATATAAAAATACTCCCAAAAAATTCTAAAAATCAAATAAAGATAATGCAAACTTTTTTGGAATTTTTTGAGAATATAAAAAAGTAAAACAAATTAAAAAAGTGGTCTAAACGAAAGAATTTAGGATTTTGAGGGTCGAATCCCATTAGAAGTCCCTTCTAAAGGGGTCATGTGCCTTATTTTTTTGTGATTTTGTGGTAAAATGTCGGGGCAATCTGAGACAGTCGCATGAAAACTGGTTTTTTTTACTAGCACGAGCTAGCAACAAGCCTACACGACCTGTAGAGTAACAAAATATATAAAATTGTTAGGATGGTTAGTAGTACTCTAAAATTGGATAATATTGTTATCAGAGAGTCGCCAACAACAGCGCCAATTTGATTCGCTGTCGCACACGAGTCAAATACAAGTAATAAAATGTAGCGTAGGGGCAATAGCTTGAGTCGTTTCGCAAGGACTTCTGATTATATCAACCAAATTGAGAATTAATGAAATTAAATAGGGGGATTTCAAATTTTGGTTTGGGCAGATTAAGAAAATGATTAATCCACTAATTCAAGAGTTTCAAACCTATCACAAATTCTATCAACAGATTTAAATTCTAATTTATGACTCTATTCCTATTTGACTATATAATTGATCAAACAAGCGTAAAATCAACCTTATGTAAATTCTGTTTCTTTGACTCGATTAAGCATCACAATAATCGATATATTACAGTTAACAATCAAGCGTCGAAAAACTACAATTTATTTAATGTAGAAACCGAATTCTGTCAAACTAATTTTATCAATCCTATTTAGATTCGAATTAAGCAATTAGAATAACAATATAATCAAATAAAAAAATAGAATCATAACGTGAAATTAACATTATAAAATAAACCTCAAGGTCTTGATGAAACTTTGAAATAGTGGATTAGTTTGAGAAATTTAGCCTTCCATGAAAATAAGAAAAATATTCTCTTTGTCTCTCTGAGTCCAAAAAATAGCAAGTCAGTTAAGAAAAGAACACTCAAAATGTATGATACTCGTTTTGGGCTTTAAAACAAGTGGCCCGCTACTTAAAATTATTACAAAAAGCTCAAATCACGTAACCCGTAGTTTAGACCCCATAAAGTTCGGCATTGGGCTTTTGTTCCAACATAAAAGTCGTAGCTTTGTTTTTTAGCTTTCGAACTCCTTCTCGCATAGATCAATATGCAAATAAGAAAATTAAAATTCGATTTCGACTGAAAGTTTATAAACAAACTAAAAATTAATCTTGGCTATAAAGAGCTTTCAAAATATCATAGTAAAAAGTTAGAAACATCTGCCCAAATTCATTGATCAAGGATCATTTGCACTTCCTTTGATTAGAGAGTCTGGATGAGAAGATTTGTATTTCCATCGAGGTTTGGATTTATGATGCTCCTGATTTGTGGTACGTTCTTCGTTGCTTGTTCTTGATTTATCTAACATATCTTTTGATTCATTATAGGCTGGTTTTGTTGGTTCCTCTAATATCTATAGATTTGCAAAATCATCATCTAGCTTTAACTTTTTATGGTCAAACTTTTTTGTCATCAAACTTGACATGAATTGATTCCTCAACAATCAATATTTCTTTGTTGTATACTCTATAGGATATAGAGCTTTCTAAGTACCCCAAAATGGTGCACTTTTGAGATAGTGAATAAAATTTGCCAAGATTCTCTTTGGTATTCAAAATATAGCATATGCAACCAAATTGATGAAAGTATGAAATGTTGGGTTAAATTCCTTTCCACATTTCATAAGGAGTCTTATAAAGAACAGGTCTAATATAGATTCTATTTTGAATATAACATGTATTGTTCAATGCTTTTTCCCAAAAGTGTTTGAAAACATTCATTTCGTGAATTATGGTGCGTGTCATTTCCTAAAGAGATCTATTTTTTCTTTCTACATCATTATTCTGAAGAGGCGTTCTAGGAGGATAAAATATATGTAAAATTCCATTCTCTTCATAGAAGTTTTCAAAAAGCTTAGTTTCAAATTCACCCCCATGATCACTATAAATTGTTGCAATACAAAACCCTTTTTCATTTTCCACTTGTTTCCAGAAGGTTGTTAAAACTTTATGTGAATCATCCTTGAGTTTAAGAAACTTTACCCATATCCATCTGGAATAGGGCCAAATAAATAAAGATAAAAAAGTTCAAGTGTTCTAGAAGTAGAAACATCATTTTTAAAGGAAAAATATGATATCAGTTTTTTCCCTTTCTGACATGCCTCACAAAGAACATTTGATTCTTATTTTAGATTTGGCAAGCCTCTAACTAAATCAGATTTTTCAATTTTCAGATTAACCTCAAATTGGCATGTCCTAATCTTTTGTGTCAAATTAGTTGTTCTTCATTCACAGACATAAGACACTTTATCTTACACTTAAACACCTATTTGTCACACTGACTATGTTTAATCTTCTCAACCTTCTATTTAGTACAATCTAGTTTTTAAGGAAGGCAGCCGCTACTGGGCTAGGTTGCAAGCGAATGGTTTTGGCCTTTTCTTGATTAGCTCTTGCAGAGAGTATATACAAAATTTGTTGCATCAGAAATTTTTCTCAGCAATAATGTGAAATAGAGTGATAATTAGCAAGAATGAAGATGTGCTTATAGCTTGTGTGTTTCTTGATTTTTCTTTGAGGAATGCACGTCATTTTTTAGAAAACGATTAGGGTTTCTGACCGTTGTCTTGATTGCTAGAAATCAATATAATTCATAAAGTTTGTTATCGTGTCTTTTGAGATTGATTTGCCATAGAAACTTTCTAAAACTTATCTTGTAATTGATTTAGCGTATCTTACTTAAAGCAGCTGGGAAACAGAGGATATGATCGCTAGAACACGTCTTAAGATCTTCAGACAAGTAGCAGATTAAGGATATTTGCAGAGGATGCGTAAATGCTTTGTCTTCTTTGGAGCATTGACTTTTATTAGAGCTTTGACTTCAGATAATTGAATCTCATAAGAGGATACATAATAGCTTAGAGTCAGATGATTTATCAGAGGCTGAGGCAATCACTTGTTTGTTATGCTTATTAGTGGCAGACGATCAGAAGATTATTGCGTTTATCTAAAGTAGATGATCAGATGCAAATTGTTTTCATAAGAGGAAGATGAATTAGAACAAATTTGCATTCATCAGAACTCAAAAGCAGAACGTTGCTTACATTACTAGAGTTAATCGAGACACAATGTCGCTCACGTATTAGACTAAGAGAATTAAATGACGCAAAGTCTTGTTGTTCCTTTGTCTCCGTCCAATTATTAGAGGATATGACATTAGAATCTATAAAATTCACTTGATCTAGACATGTAGTCTTAATCAATATGTCAATATCTTAAATTGTTCCCACAAACAACTTTGTTATCATCAACTTGGTTCTAACAATCTCTTCCTTTTTGATGATGACAAACATCTATTTTTGCGAACAATTTTTAAGATAAAGTAAAAAAGAATAATAGAGCGTTGCAAAAAAGCACCCCTTTATAATATGCATGTTTAATTCATAAGATGAAATGTATTATGACAGAGTAGTTCAATGTGCAATAGTAATTGAAGTTCATAATAAGTCAAAATTCGAAGCTCCTCCTTAGGAGCTTTCTAGATTTATTGCTCTTGGCTTTTTGAAGTTGTACCTTCCATAAGTAGATGATTTCAACTACTATTTATCTAAAAGCTGCATAGTTTTGGGAGGCCAACTGTAGTCCATGATCCCTATTGTCCTAAATCTAGTTTGTGACAAAGGAGAGGACTTTGTTCCACTGAGTTTAAACATCATTAGGATCCAGACTTTGAGCGTATTTCTATCCGGGTGGAGGTGATTTTGGCAGTAAGAGAGGTAAGGAAGGTTGGAAGGTCTGGGAAGCAAAATGAAACAAAATAGGTGGACGGAATGATTTCTAGAGTGATGGGGGAGATAGTAGAGTCAGAGGGGAAGGGAAGAAAAGGAAAATCATATGAGTATTTTGATGATATATTAGAGACTAGGTCAATAAGAGCTGGCGCAACATGCACAACTTCTTGGGGAGAGGAATGGAGAAGATGTGTTGAGGTGGAGTTAGGTACTAGGGTGGAAGAGGGAGAAGGTGGTGGTAAAGTAGTGGAGGTAGGTGTTTGAGTTGAAGTGCTAGGCTTGTGAAGGAAATTATGAGTTTTGCATATGAGGGAAGCGAAGTGTTTAGCTAGGGTAGCCTCAAATATTTCATATGAGGTATCAGAGTCATAAGTATGAGGAGTGATGAGTGCAAGGTAAGAGGGAGGACGAATAATGTTGGTTGGTCGGGGAGATAAAAAGAAATGGGTTGATTCAGGTTCAAGGTGGGGGAAAGGATTAGGTTTCCCATAATATGAATGTACCTTATATTTCTTCCTCTAAAGAGGGGTTGTCGTGTCTTCATCGACGATGGTTGTGACTTCCTCATCCTCTTCAATCCTTATAGTTAGAGTGACTTTTTTCATCTTTTGATTAAAAACCTATACAGCCTGAGGCAAAGGCAAGCAAACTGGGGCAACAACTCAGAAAAACTATTACATTCTTTGGTATTCTAGAATGACTTCCTTGTGGTCTTCTGCAAAAATGGGAGCAACAAAATCATCAACCTCAAAGAGAGCATCAAAATATCTACTTGTTGGACCCATTGTTCTTCTGGTGTCACCATTGGGTCGAATATAGTGGTTGAGGGATACTAGTCTTATCTTGACGAGGTTGAAGATATTGAATGTGATAGCAAATCATGATACCAAGTGTTCCTCTTGACAAAGCCTTCAACTTCTTCCAGAGCTTGAATGAGAGAAATACGCACGAGTACTGCTGTTATCACTCTGGGGTAGGGGATAGTCTTGATTTTCCTTGTTATAGAGTTGATGATGCATGACCTTATGTACTCCAAGATAATGTGGGGAAGGTTCATCTTGATCCTTCGAGAGATGTTCCATATTAGGCCCTTGTGGTATTTGCTAACATGGTCCACCAACCCACCTTTGGGTACCAGACACCCAATAGGAATTTTGAAAAGAACTCGATACATAGGTTTGAGGGGTACATACTTGGAATTCACCTTGGGGTCATCAAAGAGTTCTCCGTTGATTCTAAAAGAGCCAACCCTTGAATCATACCCATTTTTGAGTATCATTCCTTCACTTGGGCATCTTGTGATGGAAACAAAGGATTGTTGAGTGATCTTGATAGGGAGACCCAACACAGTGCTTGAAACCTCGTTGTCGGTGTTTGCATCAGTAAACCTCCAGAAGTCTTTTACCAGGATGTCCAATGCAATTTCTTGTCCTAGGTTAAATCAACCTTTAATTCTTGAAGAATCTCAAGTTGATCTAGGTTACATTGAAGTGTTGGAACATAGGAGACAAATTGCTGTTGAGGGGATTGAGGAAGACTTTGACACCACTGAAGTACGAGAGATTTAGGGAAAACAAGAATTTAATTGGTTTGCAAAGATTGAAAGTGTGGGAGTTGTGAGAGTTCTTAGTGATTGTGAGTAATAAAATGTTTAAGAGCCAAAACAGTTGAGTTTTCAAAGACAATACTAGACACACGTGTCAGACACTAGTAAAAGTATTACACCTTACGAAATATCAATTATGGAGGCAGTTAAGTAAATAAGGTTATCTATTGTTCGAACCAAGTTGGGTTTTCTCTTGTGATTTTGATGTTAACAAAGGTATTTTATGAGAACAATTTGTGTGGACTAATGGCTTCATTAAGGGTGCAGCAATCAGAACATGAAAATTAGAGGAAGTGGCTAGATAGTGAGATCAAAGGAACACAAAAACATACACGTTTACCTCTGAACATATGCCTCTAAAAGCAACGTGCCTCTGAAGGTTACGAAGACTGCCTCTGATGTTTGGCTCTAAAGACTGCCTTTGATAGCTGTGTCTGAAGACAAGCTCTAAAACTAGGTCTGAAGACTGAACTTGAAGCATGCCTTGGAAGCTCTTGCGTGCCTACGATGTGCACAAACTCAGTATGCCTCTAAATAGTGTATATTAAGCTATCATTAACTCTGAAGAGATTATTCAAGCCACGCATTCAAAGCTCATATTCTGCTAATCAAAAGTTTCAACACACTCACAATGTTGCCTCTAATATGTCGTGTCTAATGTTGCACTGACTCTGATGATTTAACAATGTGATTTGCCAAAAGCCACTAATTCTAAGTCAACAATTCTGCCTCTAACTTTTATTATCCAAGAAACACATCATCTCACTCCAACGAGAAAGTCAACGACTCTTATGGAAAGTCAAGGACTCTGATTGAAAGAATTCATTCTGAAGAAAAACTTAGCCAAATCAGATTTTCTGAATATTCAAGAACAAACCCGAATCCATTCCTGCTCCAATGAATGAAGAGTATGAAGGAAGATTCACGTTAATAAGTTTTTGAACACAATCTGAAATTAGATTCAAAAGTGAAATCCTAATATATGTTATACATAGATACTCAAGGCTGAAGAAGAAAGCAAAAACTCATAAATCCATATAATTCAGAAAAACTTTTGAGAGATCAAATTTCCTAAGTATTCAAAGTTCAAATGTTTAAGTTCTAGAGAAACACTTTCTCAAGGAAATATTTCCTAAGTGTTTTAGTGTGAGAAATCAATTATAATAGTCTACTTAGTAGAAGCAAAACACAATCCGATCCAAACTTGTGAAACCCAACCCGATAGTGGCTTTAGTGTTCCTTAAGGAATCTGTGGTTTTTAGGTTGTGTTGATAAGACTTGACTTGTGGGGTCAAGGTGTATTTGCCTTCAACAATATATGGTTTTTAGGTTGTATGGAGAAGACTTGACTTGTAGGGTCAAGATGTTTGTTTGCCTCATAAAGTTTGTAAGTGTCATGTTGTTTTTAGAAGACTGACTTGTAGGGTCAAATGATGTGTGATTCAAGGATTTGACTATTCGCTTTACTATTGGCTCTGATTACCTAAGCTTGATTGTTATTGCCTCTGTTTTAGTTAAAATCACCAAACCCAGTCCAATTCTTGAATAAATAATTAAAAAGAATCCAACTTAGACAAACACAATTCAACCTTCTTTCTCGTGTTGCACCTTCAACTATCATTCCTCTATATACCTTTTGATCTAACTTTTTATCCAACTCTTCTTTGTCAAGAGAACAGGTTGGATGCATAGGTGTGGACACTGGCTTGTAGTCATCCGTTTTAAACTTCTTAAGCAATTCTCATGTGTATTTGGTCTGGTGAATAAGTACACCCTCTCAGTTTTGATGAATTTGAATTCCGAGAAAGAACTTCAATTCTCCCATCATGCTCATCTCAAATTCATTTTGCATTAGCTTAGAAAATTTTGGGTAAAGCTTGCCGTTATTAAAATAAAAAATAAGGACTTTTAATTAAAGACTATGTCATAACCACTATCACTTAATTGACTTACGCTAATTAGAGTATGTTTTAGTCCCTTTACTAATAGTACATGATTTATAGAAATTAAGGGATTTTTATCAACTATGTCATGTTCAATGATCTGGCTTTTTTGCTTTCCTTCAAAAGTCATTGAGCATCCATTGATCAATGTTATGTCTTGGAACATAGCCCTTTCTCCCGTCCTATGTCGCAAGCATCCACTGTCCTGGTACCATGACTGGTTTTCAACTTGGTTATTAAGAACATTTGCAACATAAACACTTTTATCTTTGGGTAACCACATTTGGTTGGGTCCTGGTTTGTTAGCTTTCAAAGGTTTCTTGTTTATCCAAGTGGTTAGTGTAGGATAAGATGTTTTTAGAGTGACCTTTCTTAGAACAAACAGTACATAAATTATTAGAGAGAGTAAACTTAGGTTCTGTTTTTGTTTCTTGAAATCTTACTCCTCTTTTACCATTTCTTTTAGCACCATGAATCATGGATTCAAACTTACTTCTTTCTATACTATTAGCAACATAATCTTGAAATGCTACTTCATATTTATCAAAATTATATGGCACATTTTCAGTTGACGTTGAACTATGATTACTTTTCATAGTAAAGAATTTAGTTTTAAATTCAACAATATTACTTTCTAAAATGTCAAATTTATCATTTAGATTTTCATTTATTTTCCTAAGAGCTTTCAGTTTCAGAGTGATATTATGATTCTTGTTTAAGAATTCATTTATAATTTTAATTAGTTCAGAATGAGCGAAATCAAATAGTACCTCAATTTCTTCATCAACAAATTCACTGTCAGAATCAGATTCAGCATCAGCCATCAAAGCCATATTGGCTTGTTCTTCATCATTAGATGATTTACCAGAGTCATCCCTTATGTCCATTAGAACTTTCTTCTTGGACTTTGAATCTTTCATTTGAAACTTTCCTTTCTCTAGATTTAGACATTCTGAATAATATCATCAACAATATTGATTTCCAAAACAAAGTGGTGTCAACCTGACCTCTATCAAAGAGATGAAGGTGGAAACACGAGAAAGGGGTTGAATTGATTTTGCCAAAGTTGAAAACTTTTTGTTGATTTGATGAAGGCTGGTATGAATTACTTGGATAGGAAGCAATCAGATTCAGAGGTAGCGAATAATGAAAGCATAAATATCTGGACACATAGATTTATCCTGGTTCACCACTAACATGGCAACATCCAGTCCCCTCATTCAGAAGGCTTTCATCCACTAATTCAAATACGTTGAATTACAAAACACCTGACCCTCCAAGCGAGTTGTAAGACCCTTATTTTTAAATCCTAATTTATCCAATTTTAGGGTAATTTGTGTTAAAACTATTTGGACTTTTAGTTAATTGTAAATTATTTTATGAATTAAGTATCAAAAATATTTTGAGATGTTTGTAATGTGATTAATATTTGTAAATATTTATATATATATTTTGAGAACGACTAAAATTATTTGTCGAAGAATAATTTAATTATATTATGAGGAGTTTAATACTAGAGTTCATTTTCTTTCTTGCTATGTTTACGAGCTTGAGTGTTGGTAAAATCCGCAAACCACAAATCCTAAATTACTCCTATCCTCACTATGGTGCTTGTGAGCTAACTTTTGAAGCGTCGATGCGAGCGAGAGTTTTGCCGTATTTGATCGCGGTAGCGGAAAACGATTGAGTAAGCGTTAAAGAAGGTAAAGGGCTCCTTCCAACTTTTTAGTTTGCATGTAGGAACTCTATATGTGTGATTGATGGATGATTTAAGTGTGATTTAATGATAATATATATTTTGACGTGAAAATATATACTTTTGGAGTTCTTAACCAGCTCAATGTTGCTGTGTTGTTGTTCTTGCGTTATTGTTGTTAAAAATGTTGTTGTTGTGTTGTTGTGGTGAAGATGCTTTTGATTGAGTTGTTGCCATTATCGAAGTTGTTGATAATAATGGGATTTAAGAGATTGATTTTTTTGTGTTTGAGTTTGAGCTGAAATGAAATTTACATGAAAAATCTTCATTGTTTCGAAGATGTATTCGAATACAGCTACAACGTATTCGAATACACTTTTGCAAATGTTCAGTTCTTATTTAAATTTTGAACTTCTTATTTGAATACAATTACGTGATTTTTGCCACTGACTTGTGTGGTATATGAATACACGAGGATGTATTTGAATACAAAAGTTCTGATTTTGCTACTGACTTGTCATCTATATTTGGCTACGACTCTTCGTATTCGAATACAAAATTGAAAATTTTGCTACTGACTTGCTGTCTGTATTCGGCTATGACTCTTGGTATTCGAATACAAATTCTCCAGATTTTGCTACTAACTTCGCATCTGTATTCGGCTACGACTCTTCGTATTCGAATACAAATCTCCAGATTTTGTTACTGACTTCACGTCTGTATTTGGCTACGAGAAGTTGCATTCGAATACGAACTTGATTTTTGTGAAAAAAAATCTATTTTTTAAATATTTTTTTTATCCACTTAAATACTTGGAAAACATTTTTAATGCATATGATAAGTTATATGAGGTTCTTTTAATATTGTTTCTTTCGTGGTTATGAAGTACCCAAATTTCATAGTTGCAGTTACGTACTAATTTCAGTGAAGAGAGTCAGAGTACGCTCATGCATTTCGTGACCGCGATGGGCCACAGTGTCAGCAGTGACCTAATGGGTCGTAAAGTTATGGTGGTCCGTCTTATCCATACGAGGATTTAACTTATGTGTAAGGCCTGTGATAGGCTACACTCTTAGTAAATCGTGCTAGTATGTGATGCAACTGCACCATGGTAATTTGTACTAAGGCCTGTGATAGGCAGTACAATTATGATTTACGCCCCTCGAGGAGGGTTTTGTCGTTAAGTGGTGACCGTGATGGGCAACAAAGTTAAGTAGTGACTGTGATGGGCTACGGGGTGGTTCCATGTGATTGGTGTACAATCATATCCGTACGAGGAATTAACTTATGTGTAAGGCCTGTGATAGACTACACTTTAAGTAAATCATGCTTGTCTGTGATGCGACTGCACCATGGTAATTAGTACTAAAGCCTGTGATAGGCGATACAATTATGATTTACGCCATTCAAGGAGGGTTTGGTTTTGAGAATTCAGGGATCATGTGCACTGGCATATACGCATTGTATTAGGGTGTTTGATATGGGATTAGGGCATTGCATTAGGGCATTGAATTCAGGGATCATGTGAAAATGATATGTGCAAGTACCTTAAATTCTAAGTTCCTAATAAGTTGTTGTGATTATGGATTGTACTTTGGGGCTTGCAACATGATCTGTATTCTAAATCTTTTGTTTCATCGAAAACTTAGATGTTATACATTTTGAATAAGTGGGTATACTTATTTTGCCACCTTTGTTATCTTGCTAGAGCTGCTATGTATGTATTGTTTTCATTTGACATAACTATTAATTGTAAACTGTTTATTTTCGGTTGGTGACCCTTTACATTATTGTGGAAAATTGGGCTTTTGCTTCAATGATACCCGAGTTCGTTCCACCGACGGTTACCCTGACGACGGAGACATTGTAAGACTTCCATGAATGACATACGCCGACTGCTTGGGTATATGACCCCATCTCAAGCAGGGCTACTTATACGAGGAGGGTGGTGAGAACCAAAAAGAGTGTTGGGGCAGTGTCTTATGTGGAATACACGCACGGGCGGATCGACTTTCCTGTACCTTCAGGATTGGTACTCGAGGCGAATGGGGTATATGCAGATGCATAGGGTCCTGTAGTTGTAGGTGAGACGGAGACCATCGTAGGTGTGGTGACTCATACTGTAGTAGCAGGGGATGCAGTGCCTGAACCAGGAACGCGTGAGAAGGGCAATGGGCCGATGTCAGCGGGGGTTGACAACCCAGGTTCGTCTAGGCCGGTAGAGGATTGTTTTGAGATTCCAGCTTCGCCGAAGCGACCTATATCGTGGGTGGATCTGACTTCTGAAGATATTGATCCTTCTATGGCTGATGAGGAGAAGGATGTCACTTCGGGGAGAGATACTACATCAGACGAGAGTTGTGCCGAGTTTGGCGGGCACCCTTGTTACTGTAGTTGTTAGTGGATGATCAGATTAGTTTTTGTTGTATAGGGCCCTAGTGTTTTTGGTGGTTGTACTTATTTTGTTTTGGGATTACTGTACCTATGACGTACTTTGACAGTGACTTTTGTTGGTGGGTCCATGTTCCATTTTTTGACGTGACCATGGGGGGGATAACATTCTTGGGGCAGTACTTCTGCGCAGGTGTCTGCCGAGAATACCCCAGGGGTTTGAGCGATGTCTGTTAGGTCTCATAGCGCCGATGTATTTTCTATTTGTATATTTTGAATATTAATCTCGAAAACTATTTTAGCTTATTTGTATTTATGATGAAAGTATTTATTTCACTTGTCATTTTGGGGTTACGACATTTGATATTATTAAGTGGTTTTTGGAAGAAAAAATATACACTCGCGCTGTTAAAAATTGGGGTGTTACAATTGTGGTCTCAGAGCTTTGGTTAGATTGTAGGTCGACTTGTAGGTTGGGAGTGGTTATCTGATCATGCGTCGGAGTAAGTAGTTAGATTGCCAAGTCTCGTGTAGTTGTGGTGTGTTGAAGTGATGATGCTGTTAAAGTTATAATTTTGGAATTATTCTAAGTGGTCGGAGATTTCTACTTGATGATGGTTTTGTAGGGAACAATGCCTCCAAGAAGGGACGACACTGCAAGAGTCGACGTCAGCCGGGATGATCGAATCGCTGAAGCAATGAATAACATGGCTGCTTCAGTGGCTGCACAGATGGGTACAAAGACTTTACAGGATCTAGAGAAGAGGGAAAAAGAGATTCGTGCTGCTGAATCAATGGGATTAGAGAATTTTCTTCGTCACAATCCTCCAAAGTTCAAGGGTGATGAGAGTCCAGAAAAAGCCGATCAATGGATTCAGGAGGTGGAAAAGATTTTCGAAATTATTAATTCCCAGGCAATGGTGAAGGTCAACTATGCTATATACCTTCTACTAGGGGATGCTGAATATTGGTGGAGAAGTACAAGGCTTCTTATGGGATCAGCTCATGAAGAGGTGAATTGGGAGTCATTCAAAAGGAAGTTTTTAGACAAATACTTCCCGATGAGTACCAGGACTAAGTTGGGTGATGATTTTCTTAAATTGCACCTGGGAAATATGACGGTGAGTGAATATGCTGCTAAGTTTGAGTCTTTGTCAAGGCATTTTAGGTTTTTCCGTGAAGAGGTTGATGAAAAATTTATGTGTCATCGTTTCCAAAATGGACTGAAGTACGAGATTCAAGACTCTGTCTTGCCGTTGGGAATTCAACGTTTCCAAGCCTTAGTGGAGAAATGTAGAGAGGTTGAGGACATGAAGAACAAGAGGGCCAACCGAGGAGGGAACTTTAGTTCAGGGGGCCTAGTCGAGTGAACCATCAGAACAACAAAGGAAAGCAAGTTGTTAAGCCATATAACCGACCACAGAACAACAACAGGGGTCAGAATCGCGCGGGGGAACTAGAGCTTTGGAAGACAACTAGGACAAGTGACTCGATATTTCCGATGTGGAGAAGAGGGACATTATGCTAATGCTTCTACCACTAAGAGTCCTCCATGCTACAATTATCAGAAGCCAGGGCACTTTGCAAGGGATTGCAAGGCTCCAAAGGTGGAACCAACAGTGAATGCAACTAGGGCTACACGTCCTATTGCTATGGCACCCGTTTATTGCATTCATGCTGAAGCTGGAAATCAATCTCACAATTTGATCCAACGAGACTGCGAGATTGCAGGTAACACACTAACTGCACTTTTTGATTCGGGGGCAACCCATTCCTTTATTGATATGAACTGTATGAATCGTTTGAAGCTATCTATGTCTTCCCTGCCTTTTGATTTGGTTGTTTCCACACCTGTTAAGACTTTGATCGTAAATACTGCATGTTTACACTGTCATGTAACTATTCAGAATAGGGATTTCTTGATTAATTTGATTTGTTTACCCCTACCGAGATTATTCTCGGCATGGATGGATGTCGTATCATTATGTAATCTTGGATTGTGCTCGCAAATTAGTTCTTTTCCCCGAGCCTGAAGTCGTTCGGTATTTAGCCGCTAACAAACTCGGAGTGTCGCTAAGAGAAGGAACTCAAGAGTTTCTATCATTGGCTAACGTGGAGGCAAAGATAGATGTGAGCATAGAAGATGCGGTGCTTGTCAAGAAGTACCCAGACGTATTTCCAATAGAAATTCCAGGATTACCCCCAGTAAGAGAGGTGGAGTTCTTCATTGATCTATACCTAGGAACCGGACCTATTTCAACTGCGCCGTATCGGATGTGGCCATTGGAATTGAACGAGCTCAAGGGCCAAATTGAGGATTTGTTGGAGAAAGGATTTATCAGACCAAGTGTGTCACCATGGGGAGCTCTAGTGTTGTTGGTTAGGAAGAAGGACGGAAGCTCGCGCTTATGTGTGGATTATAGGCAGCTTAACAAGGCAACTATTAAGAATGGTTATCCTTTACCACGTATTGACGATTTGATGGATTAGTTGAAAGGAGCCGCAATGTTTTTGAAGATTGATTTGAAGACAGGTTACCATCATATTCGGATAAGAGAAGGAGATATTCAAAAGACTGCTTTTAGAACTCGTTACGGACATTATGAATATCTTGTTATGCCATTTGGAGTTACAAATGCACCAGCAATTTTTATGGACTACATGAATAGAATCATTAGTCCATTTCTGGATAAATTTGCTGTAGTATTCATCGATGACATATTGATTTATTCAAGGGATGAGGAAGAACATGGAGAGCATTTACGTCAAGTTCTTGAAGTTTTACGCGAGAAGCAATTGTATGCCAATCTGTCGAAGTGCGAGTTTTGGCTAGAAAAAGTGAACTTCTTGGGACATGTGATAACCAAAAAAGGAATTGTTGTGGATCCGGGAAAGATTGAGACAGTCCTCGCTTCGAAATAGTCTCAGACTATCACAGACATACGAAGTTTTGTCAGACTGGCAGGATACTGTTGGAACCAAGTTGGTTCTTGCATTTAAAGTTTTAATGTTAACAAATGTATTTTATGAGAATAACATATTTGACTTAAAAGAAGAATGAAAAATGTCACCAGAAGCATAGATCAGAAGCCGACGTCACCAGAAGCAGAAATCAGAGGATGACGTCACCAGAAGATGACGTCACCTGAAGCAGAAATCAAAGGATGACGTCACCAGAGGATATGTCCAGAGGATATCATCAGGAGGAATCTGTCAGAGAAAAATGCTCAAAACAGAATCTGAGAAGAATGCTCAAAACAGAATCTGAGAAAAATGCTCAAAATAGAATCTGAGAAAAATGCTTAAAACAAAATTGGAGCAAAAGAGTCGAGAAATAGAATATAGCTAAAAATATGCTCAAAACAGAATATGAGAAAAATGCTTAAAACAGAATTCGAGCAAAAGACTCGAGAAACAGAATCTAGCTAAAAGTTTGCTCAAAACAAAAGCAGAGCAAAATGCTCAAAACAGATCAGTGAGCAAAAGACTCAAAACAGAATATGAGCAAACTACTCCAGAATATTCTCAAAACAGATTAATCGAAATACACTCCAGAAGTAAAGTATCAGTGAAGTCCTAAAGTTCAACTATAAATAGAGACTTAATGCTAAAGAATAAAGCATCGCAAAACACTAGAACTCAAGCTTCAATTCAAAGTTATCTGAGAGTTCAAAAGAGAGAAACACAAATGAACAAGAGCAATATTTTCTAAGTGTTTTTGAGAGAGAAATACAATGCAACAATCAGCTTTCCAGAAGCAACACAAGAGTGCAAGAATAAGTGTAGCAAACAGCTTTCCAGAAGCAACGTTGCAAAGTTCCAAACCTTTATTATAGTGGTGTAGATTCCTTCTTCAATCTGGGGTTGTCAGATTGGTAGGAGAAGACTTGGTTGGTTTAGTCAAGGTGTTGTTATTCCTCAAAAGTCTGGGTTGTCAGGCTGTTTGAGAAGACTTAGCTGGTTTAGTTAAGGTGTTGTTGTTCCTCAAAAGTCTGGGGTTGTCAGGCTGTTTTGGAAGACTGACTTGAAGGGTTAGTGGTGTTGTAATTCAAAGGAGTTTGAATTAGTGAAAAGGCCTTCTGGAGGAAGGGACTGGACGTAGCCTAGTTAACGGTGAACCAGTGTAAATTGATGTGTTATTATGTTATTATTATCCGCTGTTGAATCTGATTAGTTATTTATCAAATAATTCAAATCAACATTTAACAAAACAGCAAAAGTAATTAAGTTTGACAAACACAATTCAACCCCCCCTTCTCGTGTTTGCACCTTCAATTGGCATCAGAGCTCGGTCTCAAAGCTGAGCACTTTACAATGTTTGAGGAAAGATCCAAGGGATAAACATGTCCGGATTCAATGAAGAAGCTATTGGAGGAAACATCAGCAGACCACCTCTGTTTGATGGAGAACGATTTGAATACTGGAAGGACAGGCTGAGAAGTTTTTTTATTTCACAAGATCCTGAACTTTGGGATTTGGTGGAAGATGGTTATACTGCTCCAGAAGATGCTGATAGTATTAAAATTTCTAGAAGAGATATAGATGCTAATCAGAAGAAGATGTTCAAGTTGCATCACAAACCCAGAACGTTCATGATCAATGCAGTCAGGTTCAAAGAGTTCGACAAATGAACTCACAGAGAAACAACAAAGAACATCTATGATAGTCTGATTCTGACTTACGAAGGCAGTAAGCAAGTTCAAGAAGCAAAGGCTAACATTCGAGTCAAGAAGTACGAGTTATTCAAGATGGAAGAAGATGAAGACATTGAAACTATGTTTTCCAGATTCCAGACTCTAGTATCAGGATTAAGGGTACTAGAAAAGAGCTACACTAATGCTGATCATGTAAGGAAAATACTTAGAAGTCTGACAATCAAGTGGAGACCAAAGATTACTGCTATTCAGGAAGCTAAAGATCTGAATACTCTATAGCTGGAAGAATTAATTAGCTCCCTCAGATCACATGAAATTGAATTGGAAGAAGAGGAACCCAAGAAGAAGAAAAAAACTCTACCCCTGAATTCCAAGCAGAAGAAGGCTCTGAAAGCAACATCAGAAAATAGTGATTCAGACGATCACAGTCTGGACTCAGAGGAAGAAGAAATTGCTTTCTTATCCAGGAAGTTCATAAAGATGTGGCATAATAGAATGAATAAATTTCCCCAGAGATATTCCAATCAGTCCAACAAAGGAAGTGATGATACAAATGACAAGAAATGTATCATCTGCTACGGATGCAATGAATCTGGACATATCAAGTCAGAATGTCCAAATATGAAGAAAGGGAAGTACCAGAGGAAAGATTTCAGAACTAAGAAGAAAAGTATGATGGCTACATGGGATGATTCTGATGAATCTTCTGAAGATGAACAAGCAGATTTGGCTATGATGGCTCACACCAACTCTGGATCCAACACATAATCTGATTCTTGAAGAGAATCAGAAGATTTGATTACTGCTCTGAATGACTTTTTAAACAGTAATTACAAATTATCTTTAAAACTGAAAACTCTTAACAAAGAAAATTCAAATTTTAACGGAAGAAGTTAATGTTTTAAAGAATCAAATTGCAGAATTTAAAACAGAAAGTGTCATTCTTGAAACTGATATTGCAGAATTAAAAACAGAGAATGTATGCTTGAAAATTAGTTTTGCTGAACTTAAAGATGAAAGTTTAAATCTGAAAAATAATCATAATTCAACAGCAATTGAAAATACCACAAGTAATTCTGATATGCATGAACAAGTTCTTCAAGAATTTCTTGATAGTGGTATGGAAAGAAGCAAATATGCTTCTATGATTTATGGAGTCAGTAGGAATGGAAATAGAGGTATAGGATGTGAAGAAACTATAACTGAACCTAAACCTGTGCTTAAACCCGTTCCCTTTGATATTGTGTGTGCTGTTTGTTACAAGAAAGGTCATTCCAAAGTGTCTTGTCCTATGCTAAATACAAAGGAAAACAAGAAACTTTTCAAGACTAACAAACCTGGACCCAACCAGATTTGGGTACCTAAAAGCAAAATTGTTTTTGTTGCAGATATCCTTAGCAAACAAGTTAAAACACCAGTCATGGTACCTGGACAGTGGATGCTCGTGCCATATGACTGGAAAAAGGTTTATGTTCCAAGAATTGACATTAAGCAAAGGAGGCACAATACCTTTTGGAGGAAAGCAAAAAGGCCAGATCATTGGTCAAGGAACAGTTGGTAATGGTAACTCTCCTTCTATTAAAGATGTCTTGTTTGTTAAAGGTCTTAAACATAACTTGTTGAGTATAAGTCAGTTAAGTGATAACAATTATGATATTATATTCAATCAAAAGACATGCAAGGCAATTAGTCAGAAGGATGGATCTGTGCTTTTCACAGGTCATAGGCAAAATAATATTTATAAAATAAATCTATTTAGTCTAGGAAAGCAAGAGGTTAAATGTCTTATGTCAGTGAATGAAGAGAATTTAATGTGGCACAAAAGATTAGGTCATGCTAATTTTAGATCAATTTTGTTGGAACTAAGTTGGTTCTATGTACTTAGGATTTTGATGCTTACAAATGTACTCTATGTAAACTTATTTTGTACTTTGAATTATTAAATTAAATGTAATCAGAATATGAAGAAATCAGAAGCAGAAGATCAAAGGAAAATGAATTCTGGAATGACCAGAAGATACTCCAAGAATGTCAAAACATGACCAGAAGATATATTTGATGGCCCAAAATCAATCCAGACCTGGTCCAAAATCAAAGGTAAAATGTCCAGACTGAAATATTTTTTGTTCAAGTTCATTTCAGTTTGTTCCATACCAAATTCCAGAATCTGTCCAGATCAGAGTAAAGACTTCCAGATCAATGGTTCAAAAATAATTATTTGGTCAAGTGATGGTCCAGATCAAAAAATCAGACCATAGCCCAGTGGTGGCCGAAATCAGAGGGACAGACTGTGGAGTCCAGCAAAGGCCAAATTCAGAGGATTTTAACATATCAGGTGCGCATCCAGGGAAGGCCGAAATCAGAAGATCAGAGGGTTAGGAAGAGTGGTCCAGGAATGGCCGAAATCAGAGGATCACAACATAACCATCAGTATGGTCCAGATGTGGACTAGCACATGAAGATCCAATGGTCCAGATTTAATTAGAAAATTTATACGGTGGAGAATTTAATTTATTTTGATCAAAGGATTAAAAAGTTTTATTACAAAAATAAAGTGAGGTGTTGTGGAATTCAGGAGCTGTGGCGGGAAGGAACCAACAGATTTAATTGGCCAGTTATTTTGAAAGGAAATCTGAAGATATGTTTTTTATTTATATGAAGCCCAATCGGTCAAGTTATTTTTACAGAGAATCCAGCAAGATTCAGCTCGAATTTAAGCATTGGAAGAGGCCCAAATCTGCATCTATAAAAGGAGGCTCAAGGCAGAATACTTAGTAATCGAAAATCACAAAAGAGTCATACACTTCCAAAGCAACCACTCTCAAATTTTCATATAAGTCAATTGTGAGTTTCAGCTTTCAAGAAGCAAGTACTCGGTTATTTTCTTTCCACTGTGGCAAATCTAAGTTTTTTAAGTAGAGTCTACAATCTGAGGGAGTCAGTAGAGGTAGCAGGTTACTTGGCAATTAGATAGGGTTGTATCTAATTTGTTGAAGTAGAGTCTACAAACTGAGGGATTCAGAAAGGGTAGCAAGGTACTTAGCAATTAGATTCATAGTGTTGTGAATTCTTCAACAATCTGGGGTGTTAGATTTGCTGAAGAACAGGAGTTGTTTTTCCTCAAAGAAGTCTAGGATTGTTAGACTATTTGAAAAGACTGACTTGGAGGGTCAGTAGCAAGGTTGTAATTCAAGGTTGAATTAGTGAAATCCTTCAAGGCAAATGGACTGGACATAGCCTCGTTAACGGTGAACCAGTATAAAATCTGTGAGTTTTTATTTTTATTTTTATCCACTGCTAACTCTGTTTTAATTATACATCAACTTTTGTTTTGAAAGTATTAAAACAGGAAAAGTATTCAAGTTAAGTCAAACACAATTCAACCCCCCCTTCTCGTGTTTGCACCTTCAAATTTCATAATTGAACAAAATTAAGTTAGTAAGAGGTCTACCTAATCTTAGTTACAAAACTGAAATCTTGTGTGAAGGCTGTCAAAAGGGAAAGCAAACCAAAAGTTCCTTTACTCCTAAGAAATCAGTAACTACATCAAAGCCTATTGAACTTCTGCATATGGATCTGTTTGGACCAGTGAAAGTAGCATCTCTAAATGGAAAGAAATATGGTTTTGTTATAGTAGACGATTACTCTAGGTGGACATGGGTAAAATTTCTAAGAAGTAAAGATGAATCCCGTACTGTATTTATGACATTCTGTAAACAAGTCATGAATGAAAAAGGTTTTAAGATTGTGTCAATTAGAAGTGATCATGGAGGAGAATTTGAAAACAAATTCTTTGAAAGGTTCTGTGATGAGAATGGAATTTCTCACAACTTTTCTTCTCCTAGAACACCTCAACAAAATGGAGTTGTAGAAAGGAAGAATAGATCACTCCAAGACATGGCCAGAACTATGTTAAATGATTTAAATGTTGCAAAACATTTTTGGGCTGAAGCAATCAGCATTGCATGTTATATTCAGAATAAAGTCTTTATTAGGTCTATGTTGAATAAAACACCATATGAATTATGGAAAGGTAAAAAGCCTAACATTTCTTACTTTAAACAATTTGGTTGTATCTGTTATTTGCTAAATACTAAAGATATTCTTGGTAAGTTTGATTCTCGATCCCAAAAGTGTATCTTCATTGGATACTCTGAAAGATCTAAAGCTTATAGGGTGTTTAATACTGAAACTCATATTGTAGAGGAATCTATACATATTAAATTTAATGACAAACAGCTTGACACTGCAAAGTCAAAGCAAGATGTTGATATTACAGATTTAACAACACCAGAGGAAGCAGAATTTGGAGAAGTGAAGGATACAAATAAATCAAAAGCATGTGACACATCTTCAAAGGATGAACCTGATCAAATCAGAACCAGTCATGAGAAGTCAGAAGAGAAATCTGGATGGAAATATCAGTCATCTCATCCTGAAAATCTGATCATTGGAAGTGGAAGTGATTCTTTAAGAACCAGATCATCATTAAAAGATATAAGTCTGTTTGGTTTAATCTCATCGATTGAGCCTACATCTGTTAGTTAAGCATTGGCAGATGATGGATGGATTATTGCAATGCAGGAAGGAAGAGTTAATTGAATTTAAGAGGAATGATGTTTGGGATCTAGTTCCAAGACCAGAAAAGAACATTGTGGGAACCAAGTGGGTCTTCAAAAATAAGCTAAATGAAAAGGGTGAAGTAGTCATAAACAAGGCAAGGCTTGTGGCACAAGGTTACAGTCAACAAAAGGGCATTCATTACACTGAGACATTTGCTCCAGTGACCAGGTTAGAAGCTATTCGTATCTTATTGTCCTTTGCTGCAAATAATAATTATTTCAAATGGATGTTAAAAGTGCTTTTCTCAATGGTTATTTGAGTGAAGAGGTATATGTTAAACAACCTCCAGGTTTTGAAAATTCTGAATTTCCAAACCATGTCTTTAAACTTAGAAAATCCTTGTATGGGTTAAAACAAGCACCTAGAGCATGGTATGATAGACTCAGTAATTTCTTACTTAAAAATAACTTTGAAAGAGGACAAATACACAATACTTTGTTTAGCAGATCAATAGACAATGATATTCTGATCATTCAAATTTATGTTGATGATATTATTTTTGGATCTACTAATAGCATTCTTTGTCAAGAATATATATATACCCATCTATTGTGATAACACCTCTGCAATTTGCCTAACCAAAAACGCTATCCTATATTCTAGAGCCAAACACATAGAGATCAAACACCACTTCATAAGAGATTATGTTCAAAAAGGGGTACTTAACATTCAATTTGTAGACACTGATCATCAATGGGCTGACATATTCACTAAACCACTACCTGAAGATAGGTTTGAATTCATCAAGAAAAACCTTAATCTTATCTTCATCCCTAACCTAATAGCTTAGTTTAATTTTTTTTGTTATTTTATTTTTCGTGTACTTTTATAATTAAAAAAAAAATCAGAAAAAAAAAATCAAAAAACAGAGGATCTCTTTTCTTCATTCAATCCTTCTTGTCTGATGACAAAGGGGGTGAAGATGTAATATTTGATAAAATATCATAGGGAAAAGATGATGTATTTGAAAGGAGGAAAAGATGATGTATGATGTATTTGATATGATATCTGGGTGGAAAAGATGATGTATTTGAAAAGAGGAGAAGATGATGTATGATGTATTTGATATGATATCTGGGCATTAGACTTAGGGGGAGAAAATATAAAATGAAGCTTAGTCTTATGGGGAGTCAAAGTCAAAAGAAAGAAAAAGTATTATCAAAAATACATTGTTTGTCATCATCAAAAAAGGGGAGATTGTTGGAACCAAGTTGGTTCTTGCAATTAAAGTTTTGATGTTAACAAATGTATTTTATGAGAATAACATATTTGACTCAGAAGAAGAATGAAAAATGTCACCAGAAGAATAGATCAGAAGCTGACGTCACCAGAAGCAGAAATCAGAGGATGACGTCACCAGAAGATGACGTCACCAAAAGCAGAAATCAGAGGATGACGTCACCATAGGATATGTCCAGAGGATATCATCAGAGGAATCTGTCAGAGAAAAATGCTCAAAACAGAATCTGAGAAATATGCTCAAAACAGAATACGAGAAAAATGCTCAAAACAAAATCTGAGAAAAATGCTAAAAACATAATTGGAGCAAAAGACTCGAGAAACAGAATCTAGTTAAAAATATGCTCAAAACAGAATATAAGAAAAATGCTCAAAACAAAATTGGAGCAAAAGACTCGAGAAACAGAATCTAGCTAAAAGTTTGCTCAAAACAGATGCAGAGCAAAATGCTCAAAACAGATCAGTGAGCAAAAAACTCAAAACAGAATCTGAGCAAACTTCTCCAGAATATTCTCAAAACAGATTAATCGAAATACACTCCAGAAGTAAAACATCAGTGAAGTCCTAAAGTTCAACTATAAATAGAGACTTAATGCTGAAGAATAAAGCATCGAAAATCACAAGCACTCAAGCTTCAATTCAAAGTTATCTAAGAGTTCAAAACACAGAAACACAAATGAACAAGAGCAATATTTTCTAAGTGTTTTTGAGAGAGAAATACAGTGCAACAATCATCTTTCCAAAAGCAATACAAGAGTGCAAGAATAAGTGTAGCAAACTGCTTTCCAGAAGTAATGTTGCAAAGTTCCAAACCTTTATTATAGTGGTGTAGATTCCTTCTTCAATCTGGGGTTGTCAGATTGGTAGGAGAAGACTTGGTTGGTTTAGTCAAGGTGTTGTTATTCCTCAAAAGTCTGGGTTGTCAGGCTGTTTGAGAAGACTTAGCTGGTTTAGTTAAGGTGTTGTTGTTCCTCAAAAGTCTGGGGTTGTCAGGCTGTTTGGGAAGACTGACTTGAAAGGTCAGTGGTGTTGTAATTCAAAGGAGTTTGAATTAGCGAAAAGGCCTTCTGGAGGAATGGACTGGACGTAGCCTAGTTAACGGTGAACTAGTATAAAATTGATGTGTTATTATGTTATTATTATCCGCTGCTGAATCTGATTAGTTATTTATCGAATAATTCAAATCAACATTTAATAAAACAGCAAAAGTAATTAAGTTTGACAAACACAATTCAACCCCCCCTTCTCGTGTTTGCACCTTCAGATACTACAGGAGATTTATTGAAGGATTTGCTAAGATTGTAGCTTCATTGACACAACTCACTAGAAAGAATCAGTCGTTTGCATGGATAGAGAAGTGTGAGGAATATTTCTAGTTACTTAAGGAAAAGCTGACAACCTCACTAGTATTGGCCTTACCACAACCAAAAGAACCATACAAAGTTTACTGTCATGCGTGTCACCAAGGTTTGGGATGTGTTCTCATGCAACACAAGAAGGCTGTAGCCTATGCCTCAAGACAATTGAAAACTCATGAATGAAACTATCCTACTCGTGATTTAGAGCTTGCTGCAGTAGTTTTTGCATTAAAGATCTGGAGGCACTACTTATATGGATGCACGTTCACAGTGTTCAGTGACCATAAGAGTTTGAAATATTTGTTTGATCAGAAAGAATTGAACATGCACCAGAGAAGATGGATGGAGACACTCAAGGATTTTGATTTCACATTGCAGTAACACCTTGGGAAGGCCAATGTGGTTGCTGATGCCTTGAGTAGAAGAAGTGTGTCAGTATCTTCAACAATAATGGCTAGACAACAACAGTTGTGGTAAGCATTTAGAGATCTACACTTGGACGTAGAGTTTGCACCGGGAATTTTAAAATGTGGAATGATAAACATTTCCAGTGGTCTACTTGAGGATATTGCGAATTCTCAAGATGACGCATTAATCCAAGAGAAGAGGAACCTAATAATGCAAGGAAATACGGCTGAGTTCAAGATTGGACCAGATAACATTTTGAGATGTAATGGGAGGATTTATGTACCAGCAGTTGCAGAACTGAGGAGAACAATTTTAGAACAGGCTCACAAGAGCAAATTGAGTATCCATCCCGGAGCCACAAAGATGTATCAGGACTTGAGGCAAAAAATTTTGTGGCCAGGAATGAAGTGGCATGTAGCAGAGTATGTATCAACTTGTTTAACTTGCCAAAAAGCGAAAGTGGAACATCAGTGACCTGCTGGAATGTTACAACCTTTGGATATACCTGAATGGAAGTGGGACAACTTTTCCATGGACATTATAATTGGATTACCGAAGACAAGGAGAAAGAATGATTCTATTTAGGTGATAGTGGATCGATTAACTAAATTCGCACACTTTTTACCAGTAAAAACCATCTATAAGGTAGATAAGCTAACAGAGATCTACATTGCTGAAATTGTGAGATTACACGGAGTACCGTTGAGTATCGTACCAGATCGTGACCCGAAATTCACGTCTCACTTTTGGGGAGCGTTGCATGAAGCGTTGGGAACGAAACTAAGGTTGAGTTCAGCATACCATCCACAAACAGACGGACAGATTGAGAGAACGAATCAGTCCTTGGAAGATTTATTGAGAGCATGTGTATTAGATGATAGAGGAAGTTGGGATGATGTATTACCATTGATTGAGTATACCTACAACAATATTTTCCATGCAAGTATTGGTATGGCACCATATGAGGCTTTGTATTGACGCAAGTGCCAGACGCCTTTATGCTGGTATAAGGACGGAGAAAGTATGATTGTAGGACCTGAGATGGTGCAACATATTACAGAAAAGGTCAAAAGGATAAAAGAGCAAATGAAGATCTCACAGGACCGTTAGAGGAGTTATGCGGACAAGCGTCGCAGACCTTTGGAATTCGAGCAGAGTGATCATGTGTTTCTAAGAGTCACACCTACGACTGGAGTTGGCAGAGCCATTAGATCAAGAAAATTAACTTCGAAATTTATTGGACCATACCAAATTACTGCACGAATTGGACCAGTAGCTTATCAAATTGCTTTACCTCCAATACTGTGCAATATCCACGACGTATTCCACGTGTCGCAATTAAGGAAATACATTTCGGATCCGTCACATGTGATCGAACCGGACACAATTCAATAAAGGATAACCTGTCATTTGAAGTACTACCTGTAAGAATTGAGGACAGGAAGATTAAACAGTTAAGGAACAAGGATGTTTCGCTAGTCAAAGTGATTTGGAATCCAACTACTGGAGACGCAACTTGGGAACTAGAAAGTAAGATGAGGGAACAACATCCTGAATTGTTTATCGACGCGTAGTTTTGAGGACGAAACTAATTTTAGGGGGGTAGTAATGTAAGACCCTTAATATTAAATCCTAATTTATGCAATTTTAGGGTATTTTGTGTTAAAAGTAATTGGATTGTTAGCCAATTATAAATTATTTTATGAATTAAGTATCAATAATATTTTGAGATGTTTGTAATATGATTAATATTTGTAAATATTTATATATATATTTTGAGAACGTCTAAAATTATTTGTCGAAGAATAATTTAATTATATTACGAGGAATTTAATACCGGAAAGTTTATCAAAATTTTATCTGTTAATAGAGTTGCGACGAGAGTAGATATTTTATCGAAATAATTTGAGATGTGAGTGAAGTGATGTGTGTAAGAGTATTTAGATATTTATGGGTTAGTTTTAATTATAATATATATAATATATATATATATACATAGTTGGTGGGAAGTAATAATATATGCATATATGTATATGAGAGGCGAAGGAAGAGAAAAACATAAACAGAAAGGAAACATTTTCCCTCACCTGCCCGCGAGTTCATTTTCTTTCTTCCTCTGTTTACGAGCTTGAGTGTTGGTAGAAACCGCAAACACAAATCCTAAATTACTTCAAGATCTAAGCTTCCATTCGAGAAGTGTCAAGAGGGAAAGTTACTCCTCTACTCACTACAGTGCTTGTGTGCTAACTTTTGAGGCGTCGACGCAAGCGAGAGTTTCGCCATATTTCATCGCGGTAGCGGAAAACGGTTGAGTAAGCGTTAAAGAAGGTAAGGGGCTCCTTCGAAATTTTTAGTTTGCATGTAGGAACTCAATATGTGTGATTGATGGATGATTTAAGTGTGATTTCATGATAATATATATTTCGACGTGAAAATATATACTTTTTGAGTTCTTAACCGGCTCAATGTTGTTGTGTTGTTGTTGTTGTGTTATTGTTGTTGAAAATGTTGTTGTTGTGTTGTTGTGGTGAAGATGCTTTTGATGGAGTTGTTGCCATTATCGAAGTTGTTGATAATGATTGGATTTAAGAGATTGATTTTTTTTGTGTGTTTGAGTTTGAGCTGAAATGAAATTTACATGAAAAATCTGCATTGTTTCGAAGATGTATTCGAATACAGCTGCAGCTTATTCGCAGCTATAGCTTATTCGAATACACTTTTGCAAACGTTCAGTTCTTATTTAAATTTTGAACCTCGTATTCGAATACGATAACTCGTACTCGAATACAATTACGTGATTTTTGACACTGACTTGTGTGGTATTCGAATACACGAGGATGTATTCGAATACAAAAGTTCTTATTTTGCTACTGACTTGTCATCTGTATTTGGCTATGACTCTTCGTATTCAGATACAAAATTTAAAATTTTGCTACTGACTTGTCGTCTGTATTCGGCTACGACTCTTCGTATTCGAATACAAATCTCCAGATTTTGTTACTAACTTGGCGTCTGTATTCGACTACGACAAGTTGTATTCAAATACGACCTTGATTTTTGTGAACAATACTATTTTTTAAAAATTTGTTTATGCACTTAAATACTTGGAAAACGTTTTTAATGCATATGATAAGTTATATGAGGTTCTCTTAATATTGTTTCTTTCGTGGTTATGAAGTACCCGGATTTCATAGTTGCATTTACGTACTGATTTCAGTGAAAAGTCTGAGTACGCTCATGCATTTCATAGTTTGTGGTGATAGCAATGGGCCATAGTGTCAGCGGTGACCGTAATGGGCCGTAAAGTTAAGTAGTGACCGTGATGGGCTATGGGGTGGTTCCATGTGATTGTTGGTCCATCTTATCCGTACGAGGATTTAACTTATGTGTAAGGCCTGTGATAGGCTACACTCTTAGTAAATCATGCTAGTCTGTGATGCGATTGCACCATGGTAATTAGTACTAAGGCCTGTGGTAGGCGGTACAATTATGATTTACGCCCCTCGGGGAGGGTTTTGTCGTTAAGTGGTGACCGTGATGGGCCATATACGCATTGCATTAGGGTATGTGATAGGCGGTACAATTATGATTTACGCCCTTCGAGGAGGGTTAGGTTTTTAGAATTCTGGGATCATGTACACTGGCATATACGCATTGCATTAGGGTGTTTGACGTGCGAGTCATGATTGTTATGATCCGATATGTGAAAATGATATGTGCAAGTACCTTAAATTCTAAGTTCCTAATAAATTGTTGTGATTGTGGATTGTACTTTGGGGCTTGCAACATGATCTGTATTCTAAATATTTTGTCACTGTTGTTATCTTGCTGGAGCTGTTATGCATGTATTGTTGTCTTTTGACATAACTGTTAATTGTTAACTGTTTATTTTCTGTTGGTGACCCATTACATTATTGTGCAAAATTTGGCTTTGCCCTCAGATGATACCCGAGTTCGTTCCACCGACGGAGACGTCGTTAGACTTCCCTTATCGACATACGCCGACTGCTTGGAATACACTCACGGGCGGATCGACTTTCCTGTACCTTCAGGATTGGTACTTGAGGCGAATAGGGTATATGCAGATACAGATGGTCCTATAGTTGGAGGGGAGACAGAGGACAGCGTAGGTGTGGTGACTCCTACTGTAGTAGCAGGGGATGTGTTGCCTGAGCCAGGAATGGGTGAGAAGGGCAAGGGGTCGATGTCAGCGGGGGTTGACAACCCAGGTTCATCTAGGCCGGTAGAGGACTATTTTGAGATTCTAGCTTCGCATAAGTGACCTATATCTTGGGTGGATCGAACTTCTGAGGAGACTGATCCTTCTATGGCTAATGAGGAGGAGGATGTCACTTCGAGGAGAGATATCGCATCGAACGAGACTTGTGCCGAGTGTGGCGGGCACCCTTGTTACTGTAGTTGTTAGTGGATGATCAGATTAGTTTTTGTTGTATAGGGCCCTAGTGTTTTTGGTGGTTGCACTTATTTTGTTTTGAGATTACTGTACCTATGACGTACTTTGACAGTGACTTTTGTTGTTGGGTCCATGTTCCATTTTTTGACGTGACCATGGGGGGGATAACATTCATGGGGCAGTACTTCTGCGCAGGTGTCTGCCGAGAATACCCTAGGGGTATAAGCGATGTATGTTAGGTCTCATAGCCCCAGTGTATTTTCTATTTGTATATTTTGAATATTAATCCCGAAAACTATTTTAGCTTATTTGTATTTATGATGAAATTATTTATTTCTCTTGTCATTTTAGGGTTATGAAGTTTGATTTTATCAAGTGGTTTTTGGAAGAAAAAAAATACACTTGCGCTATTAAAAATCAGGGTGTTACACCAGTCTTCTCAAACAGCCTGAAAAGCCCAAACTTTTGAGGAACAACACCACCTTGATCCTACAAGCCAAGTTTTCTCCTAACAACCCCAGATTGAAGAAGGAATTGAACCACTATCGGGTCGGATACAAAAAATTGGAACTTGAGTAGTTGCTTCTAACAAAGCTGATAATAATAATAACTCCCACACTCTATGAAAAGAACACTCAGAAAATATTTCTCCTTCAAACAAGTGTTTCTCTCTTTGAAATCTAAGATGAATTTGGAATTTGAGCTTGAGTTATTCTACTTTCTTCTGATTTTTTATGCTTTTCTTCAGCCATGAGTATCTATTTATAGTTAAACTCTGTGCTTCAATGTAGTCCTTGTTTAATTCTGAACTGTATCTTCTTTAGATTGAGTTGGTAAATTCTTCAGATTGATTTTGTTTATATTTTGTTCAGATTGAGTTTGTAAATTCTTCAGATTGATTCTCATTCATATTTTGTTGTAGATAAATCTTGATCAAATCTTCAATAAATATTCTTTAAATCTTGATGAAATCTTCTTCAAATTTTGATGAAATCTTCTTCAAATCTTAATCAAATCTTCAAATCTTAATTAAATCTTCTTCAAATATTGATCAAATTTGCTTCAAATCATAATTAAATCTTCTTCAAATCTTAATTAAATCTTCTTTAAATCTTGACCATATTTTCTTTTCAACTTGGTCAAAGATTTTCTTCAATTATAAATTTCAATCAAATCTTATTTTAGATTTTGATCAATTAGAATTTTTAATCAAATCTTATTTAAGATTTTCTTCAATTATAAATTTGAATCAAATCTTATTTTAGATTTTCTTCAAAAACATGAATCTTCTTTCACACTCTTTGAAGTTAAATATATTGTCTCATAAAATACTTTTGTTAACATCAAAACTCTAAATGTAAAACCAACTTGGTTCCAACAATCTCTCCCTTTTTTAGGATGACAAAACATTTATTTTTTATAACAACTTTTATTTCTATTTCTTTGACTCCCCCTAACATAGTGCTCCCCCTAAGTCTAAGTATCGTTTTCTCTCTACTTTATCTAATATATTTTCTCCCCCTTTTGTCATCAGACAAAAAGATTTGAAAGTGAAACTTGATCCTTTTTTCTCTCTTTTTCTTTTTTTTTGTTTGTTTTTGTTTTGGTTTTTTTTTTTTGTGAATAACATGAATAAAAGATATTACAAGAAAATATAAAAAATAATTTAAAACTAAACAACTTTGAAGTGATTACAATATCAGTTAGATATAAACGTTAAATTTAGGTTTTTCTTGATGAAGTCAAACCTATCTTCAGTTAGTGGTTTGGTGAATATGTCAGCCCATCGTTGTTCACTGTCTACAAACTGAATGTTTAGTACCCCTTTTTGAACAAAGTCCCTAATAAAGTGGTGTTTGATCTCTAGAATGTAGTATAGGGTTTTTGGTAAGGAAAATGGAAGAAGTGTTATCACCATAGATGGGAATGTTGGTTTCTAGGATTTTGTAATCTTCTATAGTTGATGTTTCATCCAAAGTAGTTGAGAACTGCAGCCAGTTCCTGAAATGTACTCAATCATTGTTGTTGACGTTGCAATAGTGTTTTGTCTCTTACTTGACCAGGATATTAAGTTGACAACTAAAAATGTGCAGTTTCCACTAGTGCTCTTTCTCTCAAATTTATCTCCAACATAATCAGAATCACAGTATCCATTAAGTTTGTACTTAGGAGATTTCTTGTAGAATAAGGTAAGGTTGGGAGTGCCTTTTAGATATCTAAGGACTCTCTTAACAGTAGTTAAATGTGATTCCCTAGGGTCAGCTTAAAATCTTGCACATACACATACACTAAACATGATGTTAGGTCTAGAAGCGGTAAGGTAAAGTAGGGATCATATGATTCCTCTATAGGTTTTTTGGTCAACTTTTTGGTCTGAATAATCTTTTTCAAGTGAACAAGTAGGGTGCATTGGTGTAGCCATAGGTTTGCAATCACTCATCTTAAACTTCTTGAGAAGCTCTTTTGTATATTTAGTTCGATGAATGTATATACCTTTTTAACTTTGCTACATTTGTATCCTTAAGAAGAACTTAAGGTCTCCCATCATACTCATTTGAAATTCATGCTGCATTAATTTAGAAAATTCTTGGCAAAGACTGCCATTAGTAGATCAAAAAATAATGTCATCAACATAAATTTGAATAATAAGAATGTCATCTTCTATTGATTTTCTAAAAAGTGTATTGTCTATTTGTCCTCTTTCAAAATTATTTTTAAGCAAGAAGTTACTAAGTCTATCATACCACGCCATATGTGCTTGTTTTAGATCATACAGAGATTTCTATGTTTAAAAACATGATTTGGAAATTCTTCACTTATATAACCATTTAGAAAAGCACTTTTAACATCCATTTGAAATAATGTAATGTTATTATTTGTAGCAAAAGAAAGTAGGATACGAATAGCTTCTAACCTGGCCACTGGAGCAAATGTCTCAGTGTAATCAATGCTCTCTTGTTGATTGTAGCCTTGTGCGACAAGTCTTGCCTTGCTTCTGACCACTTCACCTTTTGCATTAGCTAGTTTTTGAAACCCATTTGGTTCCAATAATGTTCTTCTCTGGTCTAGGTACTTGATCCCAAACATCATTCCTCTTAAATTCATTTAACTCTTCTTGCATTGCACAAATTCATCCATCATCTTGCTTTGACTTTTCAAGGTCAAGTTGTATTCTGCTTTTGTTGAAATGTTCAAATTTTGTGATTCACCAGGTTCCTCTAAATTTTTGAGAACCTGCAAAATACTTTTCTAGCTTTGATTTTGAAGATCAAGCTTCTTGTTATCATAGTAAACATAATATCTAAACAATAATAATATTTAAAGAAAGATATAACCTATATGTCAACAGTTTCAGTTTCACTCTAAAAACCCTCTTATTTTTTCTTTTCTAGTTTTCAGATTCTAAATTTGCATATTCTATGATTAGAGCATCAGGATGAAGGGATTTGAATTCCCATCCAGTTTTGTAGTCTTGATGAATTTGATTGGAGTGTTCAAAGAAGTCTCATGATTCTAATTGTTAATTTGACATTTCTCTTTCTGCTGATATATCAGGTTCCTTTGATAGTTTTGGAACTTATGGTAATTCTGATTCTTCTGGTAGTTCCAGTTTTGTTGATATGTGTGATTTCTCTTCCTATTTTGATTTGGTTGATATGTGTGATTTCTCTGATATTTCTAGTTCATCATATCGTTCTAGTTCTGATTATGTATTATGTTGACCAGTCCTTCTTCCACCAGAGTTAATTGACTTCTGTTTGGTAGGTGTTGGAACACATACCTTTTTCCCTTCATATATTGCAAGCATCCATTGACCAGGCACCATTACTGGTGTTTCAATTTGGTTGCTTAGAACATCTGCAACATAAACCATTTTATCTTTTGTACCTAAATCTGGTTGGGTCCTAGTTTGTTAGTTTTTAAAGGTTTCTTGTCTTTCCATGTGGTTAACATAGGACAAGATATTTTAGTATGACATTTCTTATAGCAAATAGTACATAAATTATCAGATAGAACGGATTTAGGTTCATTTACTTTTTCTTGAAATTCTATTCCTCTTTTACGACTCCTACTAACATCATAAGTCATAGATGGATACTTGCTTATTTACATACCGTTATCAAGAAAATCTTGAAATACTTTTTCATGCTTATCAGAGTTACAAATTGATGGTGAACTATAACTACTTTTCAGAGTTAGATTTTCACCTTTAAGTTCAGCAATATTAGTTTTCAAATTTGCATTCTCCGTTTTAAGTTCAGTAATATCAGTTTTCAGAGTTGCATTATCTGTCTTAAGTTCAGTAATATCAGTTTTCAAATTTGCATTCTCTGTTTTAAGTTCAGTAATATCAATTTTCAGAGTTGCATTATCTGTCTTAAATTCAGCACTTTAATTCTTTCAGACATTATCTGTTTTAAGTGTTTTCAGTTTTAAAGACAATTTGTTATTAATATTTTAAAAATCATTTATAGTAGTAATTAAATCAGATCGAGTAAATTCAGAAAATACCTCAATTGCTTCATCTGCTGATTCGAATCCAGAAATGTTGAACGCTTGGATCTTTTCTCAAACACTGTAATGGCCGAAATCAGGTGCGCATCCAGGGAAGGCCGAAATCAGAAGATCAGAGGGTTAGGAAGAGTGGTCCAGGAATGGCCGAAATCAGAGGATCACAACATAACCATCAGTATGGTCCAGATGTGGACTAGCACATGAAGATCCAATGGTCCAGATTTAATTAGAAAATTTATACGGTGGAGAATTTAATTTATTTTGATCAAAGGATTAAAAAGTTTTATTACAAAAATAAAGTGAGGTGTTGTGGAATTCAGGAGCTGTGGCGGGAAGGAACCAACAGATTTAATTGGCCAGTTATTTTGAAAGGAAATCTGAAGATATGTTTTTTATTTATATGAAGCCCAATCGGTCAAGTTATTTTTACAGAGAATCCAGCAAGATTCAGCTCGAATTTAAGCATTGGAAGAGGCCCAAATCTGCATCTATAAAAGGAGGCTCAAGGCAGAATACTTAGTAATCGAAAATCACAAAAGAGTCATACACTTCCAAAGCAACCACTCTCAAATTTTCATATAAGTCAATTGTGAGTTTCAGCTTTCAAGAAGCAAGTACTCGGTTATTTTCTTTCCACTGTGGCAAATCTAAGTTTTTTAAGTAGAGTCTACAATCTGAGGGAGTCAGTAGAGGTAGCAGGTTACTTGGCAATTAGATAGGGTTGTATCTAATTTGTTGAAGTAGAGTCTACAAACTGAGGGATTCAGAAAGGGTAGCAAGGTACTTAGCAATTAGATTCATAGTGTTGTGAATTCTTCAACAATCTGGGGTGTTAGATTTGCTGAAGAACAGGAGTTGTTTTTCCTCAAAGAAGTCTAGGATTGTTAGACTATTTGAGAAGACTGACTTGGAGGGTCAGTAGCAAGGTTGTAATTCAAGGTTGAATTAGTGAAATCCTTCAAGGCGAATGGACTGGACATAGCCTCGTTAACGGTGAACCAGTATAAAATCTGTGAGTTTTTATTTTTATTTTTATCCACTGCTAACTCTGTTTTAATTATACATCAACTTTTGTTTTGAAAGTATTAAAACAGGAAAAGTATTCAAGTTAAGTCAAACACAATTCAACCCCCCCTTCTCGTGTTTGCACCTTCAAATTTCATAATTGAACAAAATTAAGTTAGTAAGAGGTCTACCTAATCTTAGTTACAAAACTGAAATCTTGTGTGAAGGCTGTCAAAAGGGAAAGCAAACCAAAAGTTCCTTTACTCCTAAGAAATCAGTAACTACATCAAAGCCTATTGAACTTCTGCATATGGATCTGTTTGGACCAGTGAAAGTAGCATCTCTAAATGGAAAGAAATATGGTTTTGTTATAGTAGACGATTACTCTAGGTGGACATGGGTAAAATTTCTAAGAAGTAAAGATGAATCCCGTACTGTATTTATGACATTCTGTAAACAAGTCATGAATGAAAAAGGTTTTAAGATTGTGTCAATTAGAAGTGATCATGGAGGAGAATTTGAAAACAAATTCTTTGAAAGGTTCTGTGATGAGAATGGAATTTCTCACAACTTTTCTTCTCCTAGAACACCTCAACAAAATGGAGTTGTAGAAAGGAAGAATAGATCACTCCAAGACATGGCCAGAACTATGTTAAATGATTTAAATGTTGCAAAACATTTTTGGGCTGAAGCAATCAGCATTGCATGTTATATTCAGAATAAAGTCTTTATTAGGTCTATGTTGAATAAAACACCATATGAATTATGGAAAGGTAAAAAGCCTAACATTTCTTACTTTAAACAATTTGCTTGTATCTGTTATATGCTAAATACTAAAGATATTCTTGGTAAGTTTGATTCTCGATCCCAAAAGTGTATCTTCATTGGATACTCTGAAAGATCTAAAGCTTATAGGGTGTTTAATACTGAAACTCATATTGTAGAGGAATCTATACATATTAAATTTAATGACAAACAGCTTGACACTGCAAAGTCAAAGCAAGATGTTGATATTACAGATTTAACAACACCAGAGGAAGCAGAATTTGGAGAAGTGAAGGATACAAATAAATCAAAAGCATGTGACACATCTTCAAATGATGAACCTGATCAAATCAGAACCAGTCATGAGAAGTCAGAAGAGAAATCTGGATGGAAATATCAGTCATCTCATCCTGAAAATCTGATCATTGGAAGTGGAAGTGATTCTTTAAGAACCATATCATCATTAAAAGATATAAGTCTGTTTGGTTTAATCTCATCGATTGAGCCTACATCTGTTAGTTAAGCATTGGCAGATGATGGATGGATTATTGCAATGCAGGAAGGAAGAGTTAATTGAATTTAAGAGGAATGATGTTTGGGATCTAGTTCCAAGACCAGAAAAGAACATTGTGGGAACCAAGTAGATTTAGGTTCATTTACTTTTTCTTGAAATTCTATTCCTCTTTTACGACTCCTACTAACATCATAAGTCATAGATGGATACTTGCTTATTTACATACCGTTATCAAGAAAATCTTGAAATACTTTTTCATGCTTATCAGAGTTACAAATTGATGGTGAACTATAACTACTTTTCAGAGTTAGATTTTCACCTTTAAGTTCAGCAATATTAGTTTTCAAATTTGCATTCTCCGTTTTAAGTTCAGTAATATCAGTTTTCAGAGTTGCATTATCTGTCTTAAGTTCAGTAATATCAGTTTTCAAATTTGCATTCTCTGTTTTAAGTTCAGTAATATCAATTTTCAGAGTTGCATTATCTGTCTTAAATTCAGCACTTTAATTCTTTTAGACATTATCTGTTTTAAGTGTTTTCAGTTTTAAAGACAATTTGTTATTAATATTTTAAAAATCATTTATAGTAGTAATTAAATCAGATCGAGTAAATTCAGAAAATACCTCAATTGCTTCATCTGCTGATTCGAATCCAGAAATGTTGAACGCTTGGATCTTTTCTCAAACACTGTAAAGTGCTCAGCCTTGAGACCGATCTCTGATGCCAATTGAAGGTTTAAACACGACAAGGGAGGTTGAATTGTGTTTGCCAAAGTTGAAAATTTTTTGCTGAATTGATGAAAGCTGGTATGAATTACTTTGATAGGAAGCAATCAGATTCAGAGGCAGCGAATAATGAAAGCATAAATATTTGGACACATAGATTTATCCTAGTTCACCACTAACTTGGCTACATCCACTCCCCTCATTCATAAGGGTTTCATCCACTAGTTCAAATAACTTGAATTACAAAACACTTGACCCTCCAAGCCAGTCTTCCCAAACAGCCTGAAAACCCCTGACTTTTGAGGAACAACACCACCTTGACCCTACAGGCCAAGTCTTCTCCTAACAACCTGACAACCCCAAATTGAAGAAGGAACTAAACCACTATCGGGTTGGATACAAAATATTGGAACTTGAGTAGTTGCTTCAAACAAAGCAGATAATAATAATAATAAATCCTACACTCTAAGAAAAGAACACTCGGTAAATATTTCTCCTTCGAACAAGTGTTTCTCTCTTTGAACTCTAAGATGACTTTGGAATTTGAGCTTGAGTTCTTCTACTCTCTTATGATTTTTGATGCTCTTCTTCGACCCTGAGCATCTATTTATAGTTAAAATTTGGGATTCAATGTAGTCCTTATTTAATTTTGAATTGTATCTTCTTTAGATTGAGTTTGTAAATTATTCAGATTAACTCAAATCGGGTAAGTTCAGAAAATACCTCTTTTTCATCTTCTGATGATTCACTTCCAGAATCAAATTCTTTATCGGATCCAGAGGCAAAGCTTGTGTGAGCCATTAGAGACAGTTCTGCTTCTTCAGATTTCCTTCAAGAGTTGGATCCAGAGGCAAAATGTGTGCGAACTGTCTAAGCCAATTCTGCTTCTTCTGATTCACTTTTATAGTCAGATTTTATGTTGGATCTAGAGGCAGAATGAATATGAGCCATTATGGCTAATTCTTCTTCTTCTTCTTCTTCTTCTTCTTCATCTTCAGAAGATTCATCATTATCATCCCATGTTGCCATCAGATTTTTCTTTCTTCTGATTTTCTCTTTCTCCAGATTTTTACATTCTTACTTGATGGGCCAAGGTTCATTGCATCCATAGCAGATGATACTCTTCTTGTCTTGTTTATCCATTCCTCTGTTGGAATGCTTGGAATACCTCTAGGGAAACTTCTTCTTTTTGTTCTGCGACATCTTTAGAACCTTCCTGGTTATGAAGGCAATGTCTTCTTCTTTTAGTTTCTAATTCTGGTCCCCAGAATCACTATCTTCTTATTCTGCTTATGCTTTTAGAACCTTCTTCTGTTTGGATTTTAAGGTTAGGGTTTTGTTCTACTTCTTGGGTCCATCTTCTTCCAGCTCTATTTCATGTGACTTGAGGGAGCTGATTAATTCTTCTAGCTTTAGAGTGTTCAAGTCCTTTGCTTCCTGAATGGCAGTGACCTTTGGTTTCCACTTGGTTGGCCGACTTCTAAGAATTTTCTTCACGTGGTCAGCAGTGGTATATCTCTTCTTGAGTACTCTTAATCCCGAAACCAGAGTCTGAAATCTGGAAAACATTGCTTCAATGTGTTCATCTTCTTCCATCTTGAACAGCTCGTACTTTTTTACTTGAATGTTGGCCTTTGCTTCTTGGACTTGCTTGCTGCATTCGTAAGTCAGAATCATACTGTCATAGATGCTCTTTGTTGTTTCTTTGTCAGTGCATTTGTCGAACTCCTTGAAAGTGATTGCATTTATCATGAATGTTCTAGATTTGTGATGCAACTTGAACATCTTCTTCTAGTCAGCATCCATATCTCTCCTGGGAATTTTAACACCATCAGCATCTTCTGGATCAGTATAGCCATCTTCCACCAAGTCCCAAAGTTCGAGATCCTGTGAAAAAAATAAACTCTTTAGCCTGTCCTTCCAGTACTCGAACCGTTCCCCATCAAACAGAGGCGGTCTGTTGATGTTTCCTCCATCAGCTTCTTCATTGAGTCCAGACATGTTGAACGCGTGGATCTTTCCTCAACCACTGTAAAATGCTAAGTCTTGAGACCGAGCTTTGATGCCAATTGAAGGTGCAAACACGAGAAGGATGGTTGAATTGTGTTTGCCAAACTTGAATTCTTTTGTTGTTTGTTGAATGTTGATGTGAATTATTCGATGAATTATTAATTAGACTCAGCAGCGGATAATAACAACATAAGAACACAACGATTTATCCTGGTTCACCATTAAGTTGGCTACATCCAGTCCCTTCACTCCGAAGGCTTTAATCCACTAATTCAAAACCTTTGAATTACAACACCTGACCCTCCAAGTATGTCTTCCTAAAAAGTTTGACAACCCCAGACTTTTGAGGAACGATCTGACAACCCCAGATTGAAGAAGGAATCTACACCTCTAATGGGTTTGATTACAAGGGTTTGGAACTCTGCAAAGTTGCTTCTGGAAAGATGATTGTTGCACTGATTGTTGCACTGAATTTCTCTCTCGAAAACACTTAGAAAATATTGCTTTTGCACTCAAGTATTTCTCTCTATTGAACTCTCGGATAACTTTGAATTTGAAGCTTGAGTTCTGTATTTTTCGATGCTTAATGCTGCTGCCTGAAGCCTCTTTTTATAGCTGCACTTAAGGGTTTGTCCAAGCTTAAATTCGAGATAAATCTTACTCAGATTTCCTTTGAAAATTTTGCTGGCCAATCAAGTCTTCAGTGATTTTTGAATCAAATCCCCTTAATACTTTAATCAAATTTCTATCAAAATTCAATCAAGTCTTCTTCGAATTTTAATCAAGTCTTCACTTATCTGCATCATGATTCAAATTCTGGACCGAATGATCTTCTGATCTCGACCAACTCTGGACCATGTGATCTGATCTGTACGATTCTGTGATCTTCTGATCTGGCCCATTGATCTTCTAATCTGGACCATTGATCTTCTGATCTGGACCATTAATCTTCTGATCTGGACCAAGTCTGGACTAATTCTTATGTTCTGGACCATTCTATCTTCTAGTCTGGACCAAGTCTCCCTCTAACAAGCTTTCTTCTGGTCTGGTCCAAGTCTTCTCTGGACTCTGCTTCCTTCTGATCTGGGCCAAGAAAAATATCCTCTCATGATGTTATTTTTTCTTCCCTTTGATGATATCATCTGATTGTTTGCCTGGAAAAATATCCTCTGATGTTTGCCTTTGATGACATCCTCTGGTATTCTCTGGAGGTATCTTCTAGTACCCTCTGGTGACATCCTCTGGTGATATCATCTGACTGAATCTTCTGGTGGCATTTTTATCTTCTGGTGACGTCATCCTCTGGTGACATCTTCTGCTTCTAATTTGTATCTTCTAGAGGTATCTTCTGCTGACGTCATCCTCTGGTGATGTCATACATCCTATGATTTTTCATTCTTCTAAGTCAAAATAAGTTTTACATAAAATAGTTTTGTTAACATCAAAACTTTAATCAAAAGAACCGACTTGGTTCCAACAATCTCCCCCTTTTTGATGATGACAAAACATTGTATTTTTTATAAAACTTTTTCTTTCTTTTGACTTTGACTCCCCTTAAGACTAAGCTTTACTTTGAATTTTTTCCCCCTAAGTCTAATGCCCCAGATACTTTATCAAATACATCTTCTCCCCTTTTATCATCAGACAAAAAGGATTGAAGGAAGAAAAGAGATCCTCTTAATTTGTTTTTAATAAAAATACAAGAAAATAATACATATAACAAAAAGTAAAATAAGATAAAAACTTACTAAGCTACTAGTCAGGGATGAAGGTAAGGTTTAAGTTTTTCTTGATGAAGTCAAACCTATCATCAGGTAATGGTTTGGTGAATATGTCAGCCCATTGATGGGCAGTGTCTACAAATTGAATGTTAAGTACCCCTTTTTGAACATAGTCTTTGATGAAGTGGTGTTTGATCTCTATGTGTTTGGCTCTAGAATGTAGGATAGGGTTTTTGGTTAGGTTGATAGCTGAAGTGTTGTCACAGTATAAAGGGATGTTGGTTTCCATGATTTTGTAGTCTTCCAGCTGATGTTTCATCCAAATGAGTTGAGAGCTTCATCCGACTGCTAAAATATATTCAGCTTTTGTTGTTGATATGGCAATGGTGCTTTTGTTGTTGACATGGCAATGGTGCTCTGACTCATCTTCAGATTTATCCTCTAAAGATTTGTCGTATTCTTGCTTGTAGCTTCTGCTTTTTCAAGTTCTTTTGCCTGCATTAGCTTCTAGTTTTGGTAAATCAGTTTCTGGTTCTAGTAGATCTGTATCAGCTTCTGGTTCAAGTAAATCAGCTTCTGGTTCTGGTAAATCAGCTTTTGGTTCTGGTAAATCAGCTTTTGGTTCTGGTAGATCTATATCAGCTTCTCGTTCTAGTAAATCAACTTCTAGTTCTGGTAAACCTATATCAACTTCCTCTGGTTTTGGTAAACCTGCATCAGTTCCTCTAGTTCTGGTTAGCTGCATCAACTTCATCTTGCTTTTACTTTTCAGGTCAAGCTATTTGTCATATAATATAATAAAAATCAAATAATTAAAAAATGAATTCAATACAGCCAAACCATTAATTCTGCTTCTGGTGGTTTTTGCTTGTTCTTGAAACCACCGAAATATTGTTTCTGTTGAAGTGTTCACATCACGTGGATCACTTGGTTCCTCTGATAGTTTGAAAACCTACAGAATACTTATCTAGCTTTGATTTTTAAGATCAAGCTACTTGTTATCACAATAAACATATATATATCAAACAATAATAATATTTAAAGATAGATATAACCTATATATCACAACTTCAGTTTCATTCTGAAATCCTCTTGTTTTTTATTTTCAGATTCTGAATCTGCATATTCTGTGATTAGACGGTCTGGATGAAGGGCTTTGCATTCCCTTCCAGATTTGTAGTCTTGATGAATTTCACTAGAGTGTTCGAAGAAGTCTCCAGATTCTAACACTTCTCTTTCTGCTGATATATCAGGTTCCTCTAATAGTTCTGGAACTAATGATAATTTTGATTCCTCTGGAAGTTCCAGTTTTGTTGATATGTGTGATTCCTCTGCCTATTTTGATTTGGTTGATATGTGTGCTTTCTTTGATATTTCTGATTCTTCATATGGTTCTGGTTGTGATAGTTATTTTGTTGACCAGTTCTTCTTCCACCAGAGTCAGTTTGCTTCTGTTTGACAGATGTTGGAACATAGACCTTTTTCCCTTCATATATTGCCAGCATCCATTGACCAGGCACCATGACTGGTGTTTCACTTTGGTTGCTCAAAACATCTGCAACATAAACAATTTTATCTTTTGGTACCTAAATCTGGTTGGGTCCAGGTCTGTTAATCTTGAAAGGTTTCTTGTCTCTCCTTGAGTTTTCCATCGGACAAGACATTATTGAGTGACCTTTCTTGGCACAAACAGCACATAAAACATAAGAGGAAATAGGTTTAGTTACAGTTACAGTTTCATCAAATCCTATGTCTCTTTTACCATTGTTACTAACTCGATAGATCATAGAAGCATATTTGCTTCTTTCCATACCTTTAGCAATAAAATCTTGTAACACTTGTTCATGCATATCAGAATTACATACAGTATTTGATGTTGAACAAATATTACTTTTTAGAGTTAGGTTTTCAGACTTAAACTCAACAATATCAGATTTAAGAGTTGCATTTTCTGTTTTACATTATGCATTTTGATTCTTTAAAACATCAATTTCTTTGGTTAGAATTGAATTTTCTTCCCTAAGTGTTTACAGTTTTAAATACAGTGTGTTGTTGATATTTCAAATATCATTCATTGCAGTAATTAACTCAGATCAAGTAAGTTCAGAAAATACCTCTTTTTCATCTTCTGATGATTCACTTCTAGAATCAGATTCTTTATCGGATCCAGAGGCAGAGCTTGTGTGAGCCATCCAGAGGCAGAGCTTGTGTGAGCCATCAGAGCTAGTTCTTCTTCTTCTGACTTCCTTCTGAGGCAGAATGAGTGCCAACTTTCTGAGCTAATTATGCTTCTTCTGATTCATTTCTAGAGTCAGATTTTATGTTAGATCTAGAGGTAGAATGAATGTGAGCCATCATGGCTAATTCTGCTTCTTCATCTTCAGAAGATTCATCAGAATCATCCCATGTTGCCATCAGTTTCTTCTTTTTGGGTCTGGAGTCATTCTTCTAATTTTTCCCTTTCTCCAGATTTTTACATTCTGACTTGATGTGCCCAAGTTCATTGCATCCATAGCAGATGATACTCTTCTTGTCTTGTTTATCCTTTCTTCTGTTGGAATTCTTGGAATCATCAGAGGATTCATCATAACCATCCCATGTAGCCATCAGAACCTTATTTTTGGGTCTGGAGTCTTTCTTCTAATGTTTACTTTTTTCTAGATTTCGACATTCAGACTAGACATGCTCAGGTTCATTGCATCCATAGCAGATGATGCTTTTCTTGACAGACTTGTCATCCTTTCCTCTATTAGATTTCCTGGATTTCTTTTTAGGGAATGGCTTCTTTCTATTGTGCCACATCCTCTGAATTTTTTTGTATATGAAAGCCAGCTCCTCATCCTCTGAGTCCACATTCTAGTCATTTGAATCATTATCCTCTGATTATGTTGTTACCTTCACAACCTTCTTCTACTTGGATTCCAAAGCCAAAGTCTTCTGCTTCTACTTATAATCAGTTCTTCCAATTTAACAGTATTCAGATCCTTAGCTTTTTGAGTGGCTGTATCTAAGGTCTCCACTTTCTAGGAAAACTCTTAAGAATTTTCTTCGCATGATCAATAGTAGTATAACTCTTTTCAAAAACCTTTAATCCAGGTACTATAGTCTAGAATTAGGAAAACATTGATTCAATGTCTTCATGTTTTTCCACCTGAAATAGTTCATATTTTCTTACTAGGAGGTTGGCCTTTGCTTCTTGAACTTTCTTTCTTCCTTCATAAATAAGAACCAGATTGTCATAGATGGTCTATGATATTTCTTTGTTTGTGCATTTGTCAAACTCCTTAAAGGTGATTGCATTTATCATAAAGGTTATAGACTTGTGATGCATCTTAAACATCTTATACTCAAAGATTTATCCATCAAACAAAGGTGGTCTATTGATGTTTCCACCAAAGGCTTCTTCATTGAATTTGGATATATTGAATCCATGGATCTTTCCTCAAAAACTGTATAGTGCTCAGCATTGAGATCGGGCTCTTGATGCCAATTGAAGGTGCAAACACGAGAAGGCGGCTGAATTGCGTACCTCTAAGTTGCATTGTTTTTAATTATTTATTCAAGAACTGGTTCAAGTTTTGTGATTTTAACTGAAATAAAAGCAATAGCAATCAGACTTAAGTAATCAGAGGCAACAGTAAAGTGACACAAGCAGATTTATCAAGGCTCACTACCAACTTGGTAACTACATCAAGTCCCTTCACATAGAAGGATTTAACCACTAATTCAAATACTTGAATTACATAGTACCTTGACCCTACAAGTCAAGTTTTCTCCACGTAACCTGAAAACAAAAGATTGTTGAAGGCAACTACACCTTGACCCTCAAGTCAAGTCTTCTCAACACAACCTAAAAACCACACATTTCTAGACGAACATTAAAGCCATTATTGGGTTGGATTACACAAGAATGGAACGGATTGTGTTTTGCTTCTACTAAGAAGATTGTTACAATTTATTTCTCACACTAAAACACTTAGACAATATGTCTTTGAGAAAGTGCTTCTCAAGAACTTAAACCTTTGAACTATGAATACTTAGGAAATTTGAGCTCTCAAATTTTTTCTAAACTGTATGGATTTTTGAGTTTATGAGTTTATACTTTCTTCTTTAGCCTTCAGTATCTATTTATCAAATAGACTAGGGTTTCATTTTTGTCCTTGAAAAATCTGGATCATATCTTTCTTTGGAACAAATTTTAAATGTATCTTCTTGTTAATAAATTATGAATGTATCTACTTGTGAATAATTTTGAGTGTTTCATCTCGTGAATAATTATGAGTGTATCTTCTTGTGAATAATTATGTGTGTACCTTCTTGTGAACAATATTTTGACAATATCTTCTTGCGAACAATATTTTGACCATATCTTCTTATGAACAATTTTCGGATCATATTTTCTTGTGAACAATATTTTTGAAGATATATTTTTGTGAACAATATTTTCACCATATCTTCTTGCGAACAATATTTTGGCCATATCTTTGTTTCATCTTGGTCAAAGATTTACTTCAATTATGAATCGTATCTAATTTCAGATTGTGTTCAAAAACTTATTAACTCGAATCTTCCTTCGTACTCTTGATTTATTGGAGCGGGAATGGATTTGGGCTTGTTCTTTAATATTTAGAAATTCTGATTCAGCTAAATCTTTTCTTTAAAATGAATTCTTCGAATCAAAGCAATGGACTTTCCATCAGAGCCATTGACTTTCTTGTAGGAGTGAGATGTTGTGTTTTTTGGATAAAAAAATGTCAGAGGAAGAATTGTGTGACTTAGAAATAGCGGCTTTGGGCAAATCACATTATTGAATCATCAGAGAAAAGGGAAACTAGGACATTATAAAATTGAATGTCCTTCAATCAAAAGGGTAGCAAGAAAATTTCCATATAAGAAAAAATCCATAAATGACTACTTGGGATGGTTATGAAGAATCAAATACAGAAGATAGTGTAGAAGCCAACATGTGCTTAGTGGTTATTGTCCTTTATGTGAACAAATGGAAAAAAAATTGTAATCTTCTATCTGATTAAAATTACCTTGCCCTAAAATATGGTTGATTAAAAAAGAAACTTCATAAAGAAAAAGAAGAAAAATATACGGCTCAAGCTATGAATGATGAATTAAAAAAAAGTATCCAAAACTTGTAGTACTCTTACTTTAAAATATCCAAAACAACTGAGAACAAGACTCCTAAACGTTATATAATGCAAAAGAAGAAAGTTCTGCTAAAAACAAAAGTTGGACTCGATTTTGACAAATTTTCGAAAGCAAAAATTTTATGAAAATTTCTTATACTAAAAAAAGGAAAAGAAGAGTGAAAAATAAAATGTTCTTATTGTAACAAGCTTGAACATCTTGATTATGCATGTTCTCACAAGAAAAATGATAATAAAATCAAACCAAATCAATTTTCAAAAAGGAAAGAACATTTCGGCCGTATATTAAAATGTTCTCCAAAAACGAGAAGAAAGTGTTCTTACTATTTAAGACTGGTCATTCCGAAACAAATTCCTATCTTAAGAGAAAAGTAATCTTAAAAGAAAAAACTAACCCTCAAGGACCCAAGGTTGTATGGGTACCTAAGAACTTATTAAACTCTAATGCAGGTTGTTTTCTCAAAAACCATGGTACTTGGACAATGGTTATTCGAGACATATGACTAGAGATAAACATTGTTTTCTCTCATTTTTTAAGAAGAAGGTATTATAGATTATGGTAATTCTGCAAAAATAGCTAATGTTCAATACGTTGAAGGCTTTAAACACAACCTACTAAGCATAAGTCAATTACTTGATAGCGGTTTTGAAGTTATTTTTAATCCAAACATTTGTGAATTCAAGCAAACATCTTCTAGAAAAGTCTTTTTGTCTAGATCCAGAAAGAAAAATTTGTATAGACTATATTTAGAAGAATTACCCACTGAATCATATTTTATGTCCATTGATAAAGATAAATGGGTGTGGTATAAACGCGATGGGAATGTAAGCATGAAAACAATCTCAAAGTTATCCAAACATGATCTTGGTAAGGGACTACCAAAAATTAGATTTGATAAAGATAAAATATCTATAGCTTATGCTAAAAGAAAATAAGTCAAGATCAAAAACCATTGGAACTACTTCACAGTAATCTCTTTGGTCTTATCAAAGCTACAAGTTTGGAAGGAATAAATATGGCTTTGTAATTGTTGATGATTTTTCAAGATCACTTGGGTGTTATTTTTAAAACAAAAAGATAATCTTTTGAAGCACTTCAACATTTTGTAAAAGAGTTCAAAATGAGAAAAACCCAAATATCATTTCTGTAATAAGTGATCATGGAGGAGGATTTATAAATGCTTCTTTTAAAAATATCTTTTATGAAATGGCATTTCTCATAATCTTTCTTATCCATAAAAATGAGCTTTTTGTAATAATTTTTATTATTGGCCTATTGTTTTTAAAGCTCAAAATTCGAGTACTCCATATTTCGTTTTTTTTAGTAAAGGTTCAATTGTGCTTTTGAGAAACAGATATTGTTACTCAAAGTTTTCTTGTTTTCTTATTTTTGGATACATAAAACATTTTCGATGGACGGCTAATTTCTCAGATAAATTCACTGTTTCAGAGTTTCATCAAGACCTTGAGGTTTATTTTATAATGTTAGTTTCATGTTGATGATTTTATTTCTATTTATTTGATTATATTATTATTTTGATTGTTTAATTCGAATCTCAATAGGATTGATAAAATTAGTTTGACAGAATTTGGTTTAAAAATTAAATAAATTGTAGTTTTTGTTACGTTTGATCGTTAACTATAATACAACGATGACAGTGATGCTTAATCCAATCAAAGAAACAAAAGTCACAAAGGGTTGATTACGCTTGTTTGATCAATTCTATATTTAAATAGGAATATAGTCACAATTTATAAATTGAATATGTGATAGGTCCAAAACTCTCAAATCAGTGGATTAATCTTTCTAATGTGATTGTAATTCGTTTTCTTAATCTGTCTGAACCAAAATTCGAACCCCCCCTTTTTAATTTCATTGATTCTAAATTCAATTAATATAAATGGAAGTCTTTGCGAAAAGACTCGAGTTATTTCCCCAACGCTACGTTTTATTACTTGTATTTGACCCGTGTGCGACAGTGGATTAGTCTTCCAACAATAACCCAAGCACCACCACACAAACGCAAAACATCAAAACAAGCCAAATCAGACAATCATCCCTCAAAAACTACCATATCTTATGAACCACTTTTTGAACCAACAGACAAATCACCTAAGCCACCTATTGATGCCATGTTCATTTATTACCTTCTCCTCAACCACAAATTAAACCTGCCCTACATCGTCGTTCAAAACAAGATAGCTTTCACCACTTGTGATTACAAATGCATCATTGTGCCCATTGGTATGGTTCTTACCAAAATCTTCAAATATTTCAAAGTCTCTCTTATGGATGAGGAATCCTTTTTCAAAATCTCAAAATTCCTCTCAAAAAATATTTCCTTATGAAAAAGATCCATCTCTTCCACAAGTTGCGAATGCACATTTATTCCCTCTACCACAAGATACACATTTGCCTACTCCTAGTTCTACCAAAAGGAAACGATATAAGAAATGAACTGTATTGAACCCCAATGCTCAAAATTTTAATCTGAAATTTTTTCAAAATCCTATCTTACAAGTACAAATATCTAGTCTTATTAATCTTGGACAAGTTTCACATATGTCCCTTATCTTCCTTTCTCCTCAAGTAAGCTTATCCTCCCTTTTTGGAATCAACACATTTTTTGCTAGTCCTACTTTTGATTCAATTACTCTCACTGTTGCGCAACAAAATACCCAATACATTGTCTTTCCATCTATTGCTTCAACTTTTGCCACACTGGAATCTTTTTTCACTTCTTTTGTTCCCTCCAATACAAGGAAGCACAACCAATAGATATTTACTGTTGTTTAAACTATCATTAATCAAAAAATTCATCAGGTTAGGGAGAATGATAATTTAAGGAATTAGATGGTAAATGAAGTTGCACTGAAACTAGGTCTTAATCCTCCTCTTCCTAATGCTCCTCATTCGTTTCCTGATTTGCCACGACCCTCTATTTCCTCACCAGCTTATAGTTCTTCAGCATCGTTCTCATTATGATCTACTTCGTGTTTTTTTCCATACGCGTCTTTTTGTATTGACAAAAGGGGTACAGAAGAATTAGATTTAACTTTTGAGAAGTATCTTTGAAAAAATTCTTATGTACTTTTGTGCTTTAATATTATGCAAGTTTATATTTTTTTTCTTATTGAACCATATGTATGAATCCTTATAATGCTTGATTAATGAAAAAGATATTTTGGTTCAACAATGATTGTTTGCATATGATAATGGATGCAAAGATTGAGGGGAACTTTTTGACAAAAATACTTTGCTTCATATCATGCTTAAATCATCATCAAAGTTCAAATCTAATTAACATGTTTGTCATCATCAAAAAGGGGGAGATTGTTGAGGAAAAATCCAAATTTATTATTTTTAAGATAATAAAGCAGTTAATTATGATTCTGATCATATTATCTTTTAACTTGTGTCTTTTTATGATTTATTCAGAGATAAGAAATCAAGCATAAGCCTACATATTCATGTAAAAATCATGTGGCCTTTTTCAAAGCAATCAAGAAATATTTGATCATTATTTATGCTCCCATACCATGCCCTATCAAGACAAAAATCCATTTTTGTAAAGTCCAAGAGTTTTTGAAGAATCTTCAAAATGAATGATTGGAGAAGAACATTTTGGTTGTCCATATTGAGGAAAAACTCAAGACATATACCTTTGGAAAGTCCAAATGGTTAAATCAGTCTCCAAATTGATGTGCAGATTGATGAGTTGTGAGCAAGGACAAAAGGACACAAGTACACTATTCTTTAGAAAACTATACTTATTTTTTATCAAGCATAGTACCAACTGACTTTCGGCTGCACATTCTCACACTTGTTCATGTTTTCCTTCAAACTCAGAAGCAAGAACATCTTGGGTTGGTCAATAACATTTTGGACAGTAATATAAACACTTGTTTAATATGTTTAAATCATATCTAACACTAGGCTAATGTGTCTAATGGCTATATTCAACTTTATCTGAGTTTTCAAGCTTTTTTCATCTATGAAAGGAGGATCCATTTGAAGACAAAGGCAATAGTTTCTAAAGCAATCAATCTACACTTGATCATTCAAAGCACAAGTTCAAAAGCTCTTCTTTCCAGCAAAACTCCAATTCTTTAATTAAATTCGTGGATCATCTTTCTGAGTTATTGTTGTTAGTCAATTTCAAACAATAGTTGAGAAGTATTTAGATCCCAAACACTTTCTATCATACACATTTTTGTAAATCAAGTTTATCTCTAAAGTTAGATTGAGTGTGTTGTAAAAATCCTTTCTAGTTTTAAAATATGATCAAAATCATAATTAACAATTTCATTAATAGTTTGATTATCTTCAAAACAATAACTAGGGATTTCTCCTCAACATGATCTTCATAAACTGAAACCTATTTCACACTAAAACTTATTAGTTATGATTAAACCATTAGATCTTTATAAATCGAACCCTATTTCACACTAAGACTAATTAGTTAAGATTAAACCTTTAGATCTTCATGAATCGAAACTCTAATTCTCACTAGTACTAATTGGTTAAGATTGAACCGATAGATTTCCATTTTTTCGAAACCCTAAGTTATTCAAATACTAATTAGTTAAGATTAAATCGTTAAATCTTCATAAATCGAAACTCTAATTCTCACTAATACTAATTGGTTAAGATTGAGTTGTTGGATTTCCATTTTTTCGAAACCCTAAGTCACACAAAGACTAATTAGTTAAGATTAAACCATTGGATCTTCATAAATCGAAACACTATTTCACACTAAGAGTTATTACTTAGGATTAAACCGTTAGATCTTCATAAACTGAAACTCTATTTCACACTAAGACTAATAGTTAAGATTAAATCGTTGGATCTTCATAAATCTAAACACTATTTGGGACTAAAACTAATTAGTTAAGATTGAACGATAAGATCTTCATAATTCAAAACTCATATTTCACACTAAGACTAATTAGTTAAGATTAAACAGTTAGACATCTTCATAAATCAAAACACTAATTCTCACTAATTCTAAATGGTTAAGATTGAACTGTTGGATTTCCATTTTGTCAAAAAAAAGGTATAGTTTTATCCTAGAAGGTTTCAGGTTGTGAGAGTTTAAGGAAAAACAATTTTGGGATAAAAAGTTGAAAGGAAAGATTTTAAAAAATGTTGGAAGGGAGAGAGTTTTAAACAAGCAGAGAGGAGGAGCTAGAAAACATAGATTTTAACTAGAGTGATCAAGGAAAGGCGATAAGAATGAGGACAAGACAACACAGACCAAGATTCAAAAGACAACACATACTCAAGATAGACAGAAAACAAAGCACATGCACGCAAACCGAAAACATATAAGATAGGACAAACAAGTGCATATAAAATATTGAAGTAAAGTACAAGATATATGACGAAAAAAACGAGGGTGGTTTAGAAATTTCTCTTTCACATGTCTTACCAGAGTTGGTTGGACTTTTCTATTAGATGATTTTATAACAAGAGGTAGAGTTGTCTTGGTTTTGATCTTCCTTCTAACTCAGCAGATGCTGTCATTTGTTCTAGTGCTTTGATTTCCCATCAGATAATGAGTCAAACACATGATACACCAGAGGCGAGAATCTTTTGCTTGAACCAAGGATTGCCAAGGTGGCTCATTATGTAGTACAAGCTTCTTTGGAGATTATTTGGTTTCATAATTATTTTGAATGCATCATCTAGTGTTGATGAGGATCCTTGACTTATTGCCATTCAATGTTCCAAAAGAATGTTTACTTAGAGGTTGCATTAGTTGTTATTTCTTCTAAGGTATTTCCTTCGCATGTGATCCTAATTCAGAGGATACTACGATCAAATCAATCATTAAATACTTTCAGACATGTAGCAGACTCAGAAAGTTCATCAAAGGATTTGAAGTTTCTTTATCTTCTTTGGGTGTTGAATTTCTCAAAGCATTGACTTTTTTATAACATTAGCTTTATTAGAGGATACATAGAAGTTTAGAGTTAGATGATCATACGCTTGGTGTGTTTATTAGAGGCAAAGGCAATACCTTTCTTGTAACACTTATCAAACGCATAGGCAGAAACTTGTTTGTCACGCTTGTCAGAGTCAGAGGCATAATATATCTTATTTCTTGTCATGCTCATAAGAGGTAGAGGAACAGATTACTTATTGTTACGCTTATGTATCAAAGGTAGAGGAACATAATCCATGTAGGTTTCATCAAAGGCAACTAAGGTATTACGTTGCTCGCATCCCAAAGTCAACTGAAGATTGTTGAAGGAAACTACACATTGACCCTCAAGTCAAGTCTTCTCAACACAACCTAAAAACCACACATTTCTAGAGGAACATTAAAGCCATTATCGGGTTGGGTTACACAAGTATGGAACGGATAGTGTTTTGCTTCTACTAAGAAGATTGTTACAATTGATTTCTCACACTAAAACACTTAGATTAGGGTTTCACTTTTGTCCTTGAAAAATCTGGATCACATCTTTCTTTAGAACAAATTTTGAATGTATCTTCTTGTGTATCTACTTGTGAATAATTTTGAGTATTTCATCTCGTGAATAATTATGTGTATCTTCTTGTGAATAATTATGTGTATACCTTCTTGTGAACAATATTTTGACAATATCTTCTTGTGAACAATATTTTGACCATATCTTCTTATGAACAATTTTCGGATCATATCTTCTTGTGAACAATATTTTGAATATATCTTCTTATGAACAATATTTTGACCATATCTTCTTGCGAACAATATTTTGGCCATATCTTTGTTTCACCTTGGTCAAAGATTTACTTCAATTATAATTATGAATCATATCTAATTTCATATTGTGTTCAAAAACTTATTAACTCGAATCTTCCTTCGTACTCTTGATTGATTGGAGAGAGAATGGATTTGGGCTTGTTCTTTAATATTTAGAAATTCGGATTCAGCTAAATCTTTTCTTTAGAATGAATTCTTTGAATCAAAGCAATTGACTTTCCATCAGAGCCATTGACTTTCTTGTTGGAGTGAGATGTTATGGTTTTTGGATAAAAAAATGTCAGAGGAAGAATTGTGTGACTTAGAATTAGTGGCTTTGGGAAAATCACATTATTGAATCATCAGAGCCTATGCGACATTAGAGGCTGCATATCAGAGGCCACATCGTGAGTGCTTTGCAACTCTTGATTAACAAAATATGATCTTTAAATGTATGGCTTGAACAATCTCTTCAGAGTTATTTATAGCTTGATATAAACTCTTCAAAGGCATACTGAGTTTTTGCACATCCGAGGCACGTAAGGGCTTTAGAGGTATGTTTTAAATTCAGCCTTCAGAAAATCTTCAGAGGCAGTCTTCAGACCCAATTTTAGAGCCAGACATCAAACCCAGTTATCAGAGCTAGTCTTCATAATCAAACTTAAGAGCCACACATTAGAGGCAATCTTTGTAACCTTTAGAGGCAGGTTGCTTTCAGATGCCTATCTTTAGAGGCAGACGTGTATGCTTTTGTGTTCCTCTGATCCCATCCTCTAGTCACTTCCTTTGGTGACTTCCTCTAGTCACTTCCTCTGGTACCTTCCTCTCATTTTGTTATTATAATTGTTGCACACTTAATAAAGCCATTAGTCCAAACAAATGGTTCTCATAAAATACCTTTGTTAACATCAAAGTGACAAGAGGGAAACCAACTTGTTCCAACAAAAGAGACCAAATCAGAATAAATTTCCCAGACAAAAGGGAAAATTATAATACTGAGATAGATAAGAGTCAAGTTATTTGTTATGGGTGCAACAAACTAGGACATTATAAAATTGAATGTCCTTCAAACAAAAGGGTAGCAAGAAAATTCCATATAAGAAAAAATCTATAAATGACTACTTGGGATGGTTATGAAGAATCAAATACAGAAGATAGTGTAGAAGCCAACATGTGCTTAGTGGTTATTGTCCTTTATGTGAACAAATGAAAAAAAAATGGTAATCTTCTATCTAATTAAAATTACATTGCTCTAAAATGTGGTTGATTAAAAAAGCAACTTCATAAAGAAAAAGAAAAAAAATATAAGGCTCAAGCTATGAATGATGCATTAAAAAAAAGTATCCAAAACTTATAGTACTCTTACTTTAAAATATCCAACAACTGAGAACAAGACTCCTAAACGTTCTATAATCCAAAAGAAGAAAGTTCTGCTAAAAAAAAAGTTGGACACGGTTTTGACAAATTTTCGAAAGCAAAAATTTTATGAAAATTTCTTATACTAGAAAAAGCAAAAGAAGAGTGAAAAATAAAATGTTCTTACTGTAACAAGCTTGAACATCTTGATTATGCATGTTCTCACAAGAAAAATGATAAGAAAATCAAACCAAATCAATTTTCAAAAAGGAAAGAAAATTTCGGCCATATATTAAAATGTTCTCCAAAAACGAAAAGAAAGTGTTCTTACTATTTAAGATTGGTCATTCCGAAACAAATTCCTATCTTAAGAGAAAAATAATCTTAAAAGAAAAAACTAACCCTCAAGGACCCAAGGTTGTATAGGTACCTAAGAACTTATTAAACTCTAATGCAGGTTGTTTTCTCAAAAACCATGGTACTTGGACAATGGTTATTCGAGACATATGACTAGAGATAAACATTGTTTTCTCTCATTTTCTAAGAAGAAGGTATTATAGGATATGGTAATTCTGCAAAAGTAGCTAATGTTCAACATGTTGAAGGCTTTAAATACAACCTACTAAGCATAAGTCAATTAAGAGATAGCGGTTTTGAAGTTATTTTTAACCAAACATATGTGAATTCAAATAAACATCTTCTAGAAAAGTCTTTTTGTCTAGATCCAGAAAGAAAATTTGTATACACTATATTTAGAAGAATTACCCACTCAATCATGTTTTATGTCCATTGATAAAGATAAATGGGTGTGGTATAAACGCGATGGGAATGTAAGCATGAAAACAATCTCAAAGTTATCCAAACATGATTTTGGTAAGAGACTACCAAAAATTAGATTTGATAAAGATAAAATATCTAAAGCTTATGCTAAAAGAAAATAAGTCAAACTCAAAAACCACTTGAACTACTTCACATTAATATCTTTGGTCTTATCAAAGCTACAAGTTTGGAAGGAATAAATATGGCTTTGTAATTGTTGATGATTTTTCAAGATTCACTTGGGTGTTATTCTTAAAACAAAAAGATGATCTTTTGAAGCATTTCAACATGTTGTAAAAGAGTTCAAAATGAGGAAAACCCAAATATCATTTCTGTAATAAGTGATCATGGAGGAGAATTTATAACTGCTTCTTTTAAAAATATCTTTTATGAAATGGCATTTCTCATAATCTTTCTTATGCAAAAAAATGAGTTTTTTGTAATAATTTTAATTATTGGCCTATTGTTTTTAAAGCCCAAAATTCGAGTACTAAGACTAATTAGTGAAGATTAAACCGTTAGATCTTTATAAATCGAAACACTAATCCTCACTAATTCTAATTAGTTAAGATTGAACTGTTGGATTTCCATTTTATTGAAACCCTAAGTCACACTAATACTAATTAGTTAACTTTAAATTATGGGATCTTCAAATATCGAAACCCTATTTCACCCTAAGACTAATTAGTTAAAATTAAACTTTTACATCTTCATAAATTGAAACCCTATTTCATATTAAGACTAATAAGTTAAGATTAACAGCAGAATCTTAATAAATCAAAATCCTATTTCATACTAAGACTAATTTGTTAAGATTAAACAATTAGATCCTCATAAATTGAGACTCTAATTCTCCCTGATACAATTGGTTAAGATTGAACCGTTGGATTTTCATTTTGTTGAAACCCTAAGTCACGCTAAGACTAATTAGTTAAGATTACATCGTGAGATCTTCATAAACTGAAACCCCTATTTCATACGAAGACTAATTAGTTTAGATTAAATCATTGTATCTTCATAAATCAAAACCCTATTTCACACTAAGACTAATTAGTTAAGATTGAACTATTGAATATCTATTTTGTCAAAACCCTAAGTCACATGAAAACTAAATAGTTAAGATTAAACTGTTTGATCTTCATAAATCAAAACTCTATTTCACACTAAGACTAATTAGTTAAAATAACCGTTGGATATTCATAAATCGAAACCTTATTTCACACTATGACTAATTAGTTAAGATTAAATTGTTGGATCTTCATAAATCGAAACCCTATTTCACTCATAAAATAATTAATTAAGATTAAACTGTTGAATCTCCATAAATTAAAAGTCTAATTTATATTAACAATAATTATTTAAGATTAAATTGTCATGTGTCGTTAAAATTGAGGGCATAATGCTTTTTCTTTTTAAATTAACCAATTTTTTTTTAAATCAAGTTACCTAGAAAATTTTTTAGTTAACAATTTACTACATTAACAATATGAAATCATCAAACAAAAGAAAATTAAACAAAAAAAAACACATTTCTTCTCGTTCCTTTTATCCTCCTCCTTCCTATTCCTTTGAACCCACATTGTCTGCCGCTCCATCCTCCCGAAAACCGGCCTTCTAAACGCCTCTCTTGTTTCAAGTTTTGAAAAAACTATTTAAAAACAATTTATGCCACCGAAAATATTACTAGGTTTAGTCGTGGACTAGGTCGCTATCTTTAAGACGTTTCGCGACACTGCCCAAATTGTGCAAGGAAAACTATCAACCATGAAGTCTCCAAGATAAATCAGCTCAAATACTCTGTATCGGAGTTCCACTGCACCGTGGAAAGCATTCTAGAATTACACCCTCAATATGGCAGTCAAATGGCTACCACTCATAATATGGTACTACGACCACTCAAAATAGAGAAAAGAAGCAGAAAGAATAAAGAGGGAGAAGCAGAGAAAAGCCTCTGAATTGGAGCTTTTAGTGTGCTTTTCAAACTGAGTGGAACCCTCTATTTATAGAGGAGATCTGCAACTGGATAAGAGAGGAACTCGGGATCCATCAGATCATATCCACAAAGAAAATGTGCGCTATCTTTCCTAGGTTATTTGACTCCGATTTTTCTAAGTATTTGACCAGGCGCGAGTCCACTAAAAAAATTGAAAAATTAGCTAGTGTTTGACCAGAAACTGATGCACGAAATCGGGGGAAGGAATTGACCAGATCAAATATTCAGTGTTGACTCGGTGGAGGGCAGACACGTGTACAACATATCAATTAAATAAAAATGCAAGCATTCCTTTTAAAATTAAATAAATAAATAATTTATCAATTTTCCATATAATAAAAAATAATACACCACTCAGCCCAAGCCCAGGCATGACCCAGCCCAGCCAGACAGACGGCGGCAGCGCGCGTGCGTGTTTGGTGGTCTATTTTGCATGCGTTCTAACCCCTTTTCAAAAGTGGGTACCCCTTAGGGCACACCACAAGTTTCATACCTCTACCTTATAAACACTACTAGAATGTGTAATCCCTCCTATGTGGGACTTCCTTATTTTTCAATTCACATACTAGCTCCAACTATCATCATTTCCAATAATCCCCCACTTAAATTTAAAAAGAAGGTTCTGAAATAGCGTCAAACGCTTCCAAAGAAATCTATATTTTCTCTTTGCCTAAAACCTTTGGCTACAAGCCAAGTCTTGTATTTATCAATAGTTCCATCGAGTTTTAGTTTCTTTTTTAAAATCCATTTACAACCTATTGGTTTGCACTCAGGAGGAAAGTCTACCAAATGTCATGTCTTGTTAGATTCTAAAGAATTTATTTCATCGCTTATAGCTTCTTGCCAAAGATCTGCATCCAATGATGACAAGGCTTCTTTGAGATTTGCAGGATCCACTTCTAAATTATAGGTCATATATTCTGGTCCATAATCTTTAGCAACTCTAATTCTCTTACTTCATTGAGTTTCCAATTCACCTTATTTGTTGCTTTCATTGCTTCTTGTCATAGGAACGTGACTTGGTTCGCTGCCCCCACTATTTCTCGATTTGAAGGGAAATTATTTTCATAGAAGTCAACATAATTTGACTCTATGATCACTTCCGTATTTAGGTCATAAAACCTATATGCTCTACTATTTAGTGCATACCCAATGAATACACATTAGGGATTATGACATAAGCCAAACAGCCCCATGATCAAAGACTATGTTCCTCTATCACTACGAAACCTCTTAATCTTTTTACTAAATTGATTTTCAATTTCAGTTACAAAGATCTTAAACATGTCAAGCGCTTTACTTTTATTTTTCATTTGATATACAAAAGTATAGTCAGAGCAATCGTCAATAAAAGTAATAAAATAATATTTTTCATTTCTTGTTAATGTCCCATCAAGTTCACATATATCAGAGTGTATTAAATCTAAAGGTTCAGATTCTTTAACTACTGATTTATGTGAACTCTTAGTTATTTTAGCTTGACTGCAAAAATCACACTTTTCAAAATCATTTAAAGATAACTTTGGAATTAAGCCTAAGTAACTTAAGTTTGAAATCTCACGTTTGTTCACATTGCCAAATATTAAAATCACACAACATGAAAGCAGAAGGAGACATTTTATTGATTTCAAAATTCAATTTAAACATGCCATCAGTGGCGTACCCATTCCCAACAAAAATACCATTTTTAGAAATGGTGTACAAATCTGCCCCTATAACCTGAGTGAACCCTGCCTTATTAAGAAGATAACCAGAAACTAGATTTTTCCTTATTTCCATAAGTGAATATTAATTCCACATCCCCTATACCAACAACATTCGTGGTGTGGGAATCTCCCAACAACACTTTCTTATCTTCAGCAGTAGTGTATGTTTTGAACATAGCACGGTCATAACAGACATGGCATGAGGCGCCAGTGTCTATCCACCATCCATCTGATCCACCAATAATGTTGATTTCAGTTATCATAGCAACGGATTGCTCTTCTGTCAAGTTAGCCTGTTGATCAGGGCTTGGCTTGATCTTACACTTGCGTGCCCTATGTCCTTCTTTCACATAATTATAGCAGCGAAAGAGTGCATTTCTAAGAGTTGGTTGTTGCTGCTTTATAATTGGGACCTTTGGAGGGCTCCCATTCTTGTTGTTGTTCTTTATAGTGCGACCCTGATTCTTAAGTTGTTTGTCGTTTGGCTTCATAACTGCTCCGATGAATTTATTCTTTTTGTTATTAGCAACAAGAAGAACTTCATCTATCTGGTCTTGCTTATAGGATTCATTCTCAATTTTGAGGCCAGTTATCAAACATTCAAGAGAGAATTCTTTTGTTTTATGCCTGAGAGAATTTTTAAAATCTTTCCAACAGGGGGCAGTTTGTCAATAATAACAACAATTTGAAACTGTTCATCGAGGGACATACCTTCAGAGATGATCTCATGAGCTATTTTCTAGATTTCATGGGACTAAGCTTTCACTGATCTATCATCTGATATTTGAAGAAGCGGATAACAGCATACTTCTTGGCTCCAACTTCCTCAGTATCATATTTCTTCTTTAGAGCATCCCAAACCTGTTTAGTAGTATTGATGGAATTGTATTAATCATACAGATGATCAGCAAGTTCATTCAGAATATAATTCTTGCATAAGTAATCATTATTATCCCATTCGGTTAATTCAGCAGCTTTCTTATCATTTTCTGTTTGTTCACCTGTTTCTGGAACAACAGTAATGTCATCTTTTAGAACGTTGGCAACCTTTTTAGTGGTTAGAAAAAATAACATTTTTGTTGCCATCGTTTGAAGTGACATCCCTCAAACCGAAACGGTTTGTTGAAATCAGAAGCTGAAGAACATGTACCAGTAATTTCGTCAGTAGACATGGCAGAAGGAAACGTCTTAAACTTGTTGTTTCGAGTTTTAAAAAAAAATTGTTTAAAAACAATTTATGCCACCGAAAATATTACTGGGTTGAGTCGCGAACTAGGTCGCTCTATTTAAGACGTTTTGAGGTACTGCCCAAATTATGCAAGGCAAACTATCAACCACGAAACTCATAATATGGTACAATGACCACTCGAAAGAGACAAAAGAAGCAGAAAATTTTGATGTTAACAAATGTATTTTACGAAATTAACATATTTGACTTAGAAGAAGAATGAAAAATGTCATCAGAAGAATAGCTCAGAGGATGACGTTACCAGAAGCATAAATCAGAAGATGACGTCACCAGAGGATGACGTTACCAGAAGCATAAATCAGAGGATGACGTCACCAGAGGATGTCACCAGAAGATGACGTCACCAAAAGAAGAAATCAGAGGATGATGTCACCAAAGGATGTCATCAGAAGATGACGTCACCAGAAGTAGAAACCAGAGGATGACGTCACCAGAGGATATCATCAGAGGAATCTGTCATAGAAAAATGCTCAAAACAGAATTGGAGCAAAAGACTGGAGAAACATAATCTAGCTAAAAATATGCTCAAAACAGAATCTGAGAAAAATGCTCAAAACAGAATTGGAGCAAAACACTCGAGAAACAGAATCTAGCTAAAAGCATGCTCAAAACAGAAGCGGAGCAAAACGTTCAAAACAGATTAATCGAAATACACTCCAGAAGTAAAGAATCAATGAGCAAAAGACTCAAAACAGAATCTAAGCAAACTACTCTAGAATATTCTCAAAATAGATTAATCGAAATACACTCCTGAAGTAAAGCATCAGTGAAGCCCTAATTTCAACTATAAAATAAAGGCTTAATGCTGAAGAACAAAGCATCGAAAACCATGAGAACTCAAGCTTAAATTCAAAATTATTTGAGAGTTCAAAATAGAGAAACACAAATGTGCAAGAGCAATATTTTCTAAGTGTTTTCGAGAGAGAAATTCAGTGCAATAATCAGCTTTTCAAAAGCAACAAAAGAGTGCAAGAATAAATGCATCAATTAGCTTTCCAGAAGCAACAAAAGAGTGCAAGAATCAGTGCAGCAAATAGCTTTCCAGAAGCAACGTTGCAAAGTTCCAAACCTTTATTATATAACCCGATAGTGGTGTAGATTCCTTCTTCAATCTGGGGTTGTCAAATTGGTAGGAGAAGACTTGACTTGTAGAGTCAAGGTGTTGTTATTGTTCCTCAAAAGTCTGGGGTTGTCAGGCTGTTTGAGAAGACTTGGCTGGTTTAGTCAAGGTGTTGTTGTTCCTCAAAAGTCTGGGATTGTCAGGCTGTTTGAGAAGACTTGGCTAGTATAGTCAAGGTGTTGTTGTTCCACAAAATTCTGGGGTTGTCAGGCTGTTTGGGAAGACTGGCTTGTAGGGTTAGTGGTGTTGTAATTCAAAGGAGTTTGAATTAGTGAAAAGGCCTTCTGATGGAAGGGACTGGACGTAGCCTAGTTAACGGTGAACCAGTATAAATTGCTGTGTTATTATGTTATTATTATCCGCTGCTAAATCTGATTAGTTATCTATCGAATAATTCACATTAACATTCAACAAAACAGCAAAAGTAATCAAGTTTGACAAACACAATTCAACCCCCCCCTTCTCGTGTTTGCACCTTCAATTGGCATCAGAGCTCGGTCTCAAGGCTGAGCACTTTACAATGTTTGAGGAAAGATCCAAGGGATCAACATGTCCGGATTCAATGAAGAAGCTACTAGAGGAAACATCAACAGACCACCTCTGTTTGATGGAGAACGATTTGAATACTGGAAGGACAGGCTGAGAAGTTTTTTTATTTCACAAGATCCTGAACTTTGGGACTTGGTGGAAGATGGTTATACTGCTCCAGAAGATGCTGATGGTGTTAAAATTTCCAGAACAGATATGGATGTTGATCAGAAGAAGATGTTCAAGTTGCATCACAAATCTAGAACGTTCATGATCAATGCAATCACGTTCAAGGAGTTCGACAAATGCACTAACAGAGAAACAGCGAAGAGCATCTATGATAGTCTGATTCTGACTTACGAAGGCAGAAAGCAAGTTCAAGAAGCAAAGGCTAACATTCTAGTCAAGAAGTACAAGTTATTCAAGATGGAAGAAGATGAAAACATTGAAACTATGTTTTCCAAATTCCAGACTCTAGTATCAGGAATAAGGGTACTAGAAAAGAGCTACACTACTGCTGATCATGTAAGGAAAATTCTTAGAAGTCTGACAATCAAGTGGAGACCAAAGATTACTGCTATTCAGGAAGCTAAAGATCTGAATACTCTAAAGCTGGAAGAATTAATCAACTCTCTCAGATCACATGAAATTGAGTTGGAAGAAGATGAACCCAAGAAGAAGAACAAAACTCTAGCACTGAAATCCAAGCAGAAGAAGGCTCTGAAAGCAACATCGGAAGATAGTGATTCAGACTATCAAAGTCTGAATTCAGGGGAAGAAGAGATTGCTTTGTTATCCAGAAATTTCATAAAGATGTGGCACAACAGAAGAAAGATATTTTCCCAAAGATATTCCAATCATTCCAACAAAGAAAGTGATGATACACATGACAAGAAAGATATCATCTACTATGGATGCAATGAATTTGGACATATGAAGTCAGAATGTCCAAATATGGAGAAAGGGAAGTACCAGAAGAAAGATTTCAGAACTAAGAAGAAAAGCATGATGGCTACATGGGATGATTCTGATGAATCTTGTGAAGATGAACAAGTAGATTTGGCTATGATGGCTCACACCAACTCTGGCTCCACCACATAATCTAATTCTAGAAGAGAATCAGAAGATGATGAAATTAAGGTATATTCTGAATTCACTCGATCTGATTTGATTACTGCACTGAATGATTTTTTAAACAGTAATTACAAATTATCTTTAAAACTGAAAACTCTTAACAAAGAAAATACAAATCTGACAAAAGAAGTTAATGTTTTAAAGAATCAGATTGCAGAATTTAAAACAGAAAGTGTCATTCTTGAAACTAATATTGCGGAATTGAAAACAAAGAATGTATGTTTGAAAAACAGTTTTGCTGAACTTAAAGATGAAAGTTTAAATCTGAAAAATAATCATAATTCAACAGCAATTGAAAATACCACAAGTAATTCTGATATGCATGAACAAGTTCTTCAAGAATTTCTTGATAGTGGTATGGAAAGAAGCAAATATGCTTCTATGATTTATGGAGTCAGTAGGAATGGAAATAGAGGTATAGGATTTGAAGAAACTATAACTGAACCTAAACCTGTGCTTAAACCCGTTCCCTCTAATATTGTGTGTGATGTTTGTTACAAGAAAGGTCATTCCAAAGTGTCTTGTCCTATGCTAAATACAAAGGAAAACAAGAAACTTTTCAAGACTAACAAACCAGGACCCAACCAGATTTGGGTACCAAAAGATAAAATTGTTTATGTTGCCGATGTTCTGAGCAACCAAAGTGAAACACCAGTCATGGTGCATGGTAAATGGATGCTAGCAATATATGAAGGGAAAAAGGTTTATGTTCCAACATCTATCAAGCAGAAGCAAAGTAACTCTGGTGGAAGAAAAACTGGTAAATACAATACCTATCAGAACCAAAACCAGAATCATAGGAGGAACAGGAAATATCAAAGAAATCACACATATCACACAAATCAGAACAGACATAGAAATCATACATATCAACAAAACTGGAACTACCAGAAGAAACAGAATTATCATCAGTTCCAGAATTATCAGAGGAATCTGATATATCAGTAGAAAGAGAAGAATTAGAATCAGGAGAGTTCTTCAAACACTCCAGTGGAATTCATCAAGACTACAAACCTGGAAGGAAATTCAAATTCCTTCATCCAGACTCTCTAATCACAGAATATGCAAGTTCAGAATCTGAAAACCAGAAAAGAAGAAATACGAGGGTTTTCAGGGTGAAACTAAAATTGGTCATATAGGTATGTTGCAGTTTCTCAAATATTTAAAGGAACCATGTGATCCACAAGAGTTGAACACTTCAGCAGAAACAACATTCCAATGGTTTTAAAATAAAAAAAAAACAAGTAGAAACCACCAGAAGCAGAATTAAGGTTAACCACAACTAGAGGAAACTAATGCAGGTTTACTAGAACCAGAAGCTGATACAGATCTACCAGAACCAGAAGCTGATGCAGACAAAAGAACTTGAAAAAGCAGAAGATACCAGCAAGCATACGACAAGTCTTCAGAGGATAAATCTGAAGATAAGTTAGAAGAAAGAATAGATCACTCCAAGACATGGCCAGAACTATGTTAAATGAATTAAATATTGCAAAACAATTTTGGGCTGAAGCAATCAACAATGCATGTTACATTCAGAATAGAGTCTATATTAGATTTACAAGAACCAGAGAAAGTAGAAGCAGATAAACCAGTAGAACATGGAGAAGTGGAGGATACAAGCAAGTCAGACGCATGTGACATATTTTCAAAGGATGAATCTGATCAAATCAGAACCAGTCATGAGAAATCAGAAGAGAAATCTGGATGGAAATATCAATCATCTCATCCTGAAAATTGGTTATCATTGGAAGTGGAAGTGATTCTTTAAAAACCAGATCATCACTAAAAGACATCAGTCTGTTTGGCTTACTCTCATCGATTGATCCTACCTCTGTTAGTGAAGCATTGGCAGGTGATGGATGGATTATTGCAATGCAAGAAGAGTTAAATGAATTTAAGAGGAATGATGTTTGGGATCTAGTTCCAAGACCAGAAAAGAACATTGTTGGAACCAAGTGGGTCTTTAGGAATAAGCTAAATGAAAAAGGTGAAGTCGTCAGAAACAAGGCAAGACTTGTGGCACAAGGTTACAGTTAGAAAGGAGATATTGACTACACTGAGACTTTTGCTTCAGTGGCCAGAATTTTCTAAATTAATGCAGCAGGAATTTCAAATGAGTATGATGGGAGAACTTAAGTTCTTCCTAGGAATACAAATTCAGCAAATTCAAAAAGGTATATACATTCATCAATCAAAATATACAAAAGAGCTTCTCAAGAAGTTTAAGATAAGTGATTTCAAACCTATGGTTATTCCAATGCAACCTACCTGCTCACTTGAAAAGGATGACTTAGGACAAAAAGTTGATTCAAAATCCTACAGAGGAATGATAAGATCTCTACTCTATCTCACTGCTTCGAGACCTGATATCATGTTTAGTGTATGTGTATGTGCTAGATTTTATTTTGATCCTAGGGAATCCCATTTAACTGTTGTTAAGAGAATTCTTAGATATCTGAAAAGAACTACCAACCTCACCTTGTTTTACAAGAAAACTCCTACATACAAACTGAGTGGATACTGTGATTCTGACTATGCTGGAGATAAACTTGAAAGAAAAAGCACCAGTGGCTATTGTACCTTTTTAGGAGACAATTTAATTTCATGGTCCAGTAAGAGACAACACACCATTGCCATGTCAACAGCAAAGGCTGAATACATTTCAGTAGCTGGCTGCAGCTCTCAACTACTATGGATGAAGCATCAACTTGAAGACTACAAAATATTAGAATCAACATACCCATCTATTGTGATAACACCTCTGCAATTTGTCTAACCAAAAACCCGATCCTACACTCAAGAGCCAAACACATAGAGATCAAACATCATTTTATCAGAGATTATGTTCAAAAAGGAGTACTCAACATTCAGTTTGTAGACACTGAACATCAATTGGCTGATATATTCACTAAACCACTACTTGATGATAGGTTTGAATTCATCAATGGAGCCAAGTTGGTTCTTGCAATTAAAGTTTTGATGTTAACAAATGTATTTTATGAAAATAACATATTTGACTTAGAAGAAGAATGAAAAATGTCATCAGAAGAATAGATCAGAGGATGACGTTACCAGAAGCATAAATCAGAAGATGACGTCACCAGAGGATGACGTTACCAGAAGCAGAAATCAGAGGATGACGTCACTAGAGGATGTCACCAGAAGATGACGTCACCAAAAGAAGAAATCAGAGGATGATGTCATCAGAAGATGACGTCACTAGAAGCAAAAACCAGAGGATGATGTCACCAGAGGATATCATCAGAGGAATCTGTCAGAGAAAAATGCTCAAAACAGAATTGGAGCAAAAGACTAGAGAAACATAATCTAGCTAAAAATATGCTCAACACAGAATCTGAGAAAAATGCTCAAAACAGAATTGGAGCAAAATACTCGAGAAAGAGAATCTAGCTAAAAGCATGCTCAAAACAGAAGCGGAGCAAAATGTTCAAAACAGATTAATCGAAATACACTCCAGAAGTAAAGCATCAGTGAGCAAAAGACTCAAAACAGAATCTGAGCAAACTACTCCAGAATATTCTCAAAACAAATTAATCGAAATACACTCCTGAAGTAAAGCATCAGTGAAGCCCTAATTTCAACTATAAAATAGAGGCTTAATGCTGAAGAATAAAGCATCGAAAACCATGAGAACTCAAGCTTAAATTCGACATTATTTGAGAGTTCAAAATAGAGAAACACAAATGTGCAAGAGCAATATTTTCTAAGTGTTTTCGAGAGAGAAATTCAGTGCAATAATCAGCTTTTCAAAAGCAACAAAAGAGTGCAAGAATAAGTGCATCAATTAGCTTTCCAGAAGCAACAAAAGAGTGCAAGAATCAGTGCAGCAAATAGCTTTCCAGAAGCAATGTTGCAAAGTTCCAAAGTTTGGGGTTGTCAGGCTGTTTGAGAAGACTTGGCTGGTTTAGTCAAGGTGTTGTTGTTCCTCAAAAGTCTGGGATTGTCAAGCTGTTTGAGAAGACTTGGCTGGTATAGTCAAGGTGTTGTTGTTCCTCAAAAGTCAAGCTTTATAGGGTGAACCAGTATAAATTGCTATGTTATTATTATCCGCTACTGAATCTGATTAGTTATCTATCGAATAATTCACATTAACATTCAACAAAACAGCAAAAGTAATCAAGTTTGACAAACACAATTCAACCCCTCATTCTCGTGTTTGCACCTTCAACCCCAAGTTTCATACCTCCACCTTATAAACACTATTAGAATGTGTAATCCCTCCTATGTGGGACTTCCTTATTTTTCAATTCACATACTAGCTCAAACTTTCATCATTTCCAACAGCCTCTCTTTCTACCCCACTCTCGTTGATATCTCTCTCACACATATTTTGCACTGCTATGATAGATTTCTTTTGCTACGATCTCCCCTGATATTGTTATGTCCGTCTTTGTTGCTCTCTCCCGAAGTCCTAATGGACAGCAACGACAAACGATCTTCCTCAGGCTAGTCGAAGGACGATTGATGGCGGACGACTCAAATATTACTCAAGTTCAACTTGTTTTTGTTCTTCTCTCTATTTGTCTTTTACATTTTTCATTTTTTATTTATTTTTTTTTTCGTTTGTTTTTTTGTGAGTCATTAAAATTGACATGTAGGAAGGTTTTATATTGGTGGAGGGGTCCACCAAACTTTACTAACTGTACATATATAATATATGAAATCAAAACCAATTAATAAAATTTTAGACACATAAACACTATTTCTCCTTCTTCCTTGTTACCAAAAACACAACATCAAACCTTCAACATGTTGTCATCAAGTTTTAACGGTACTAATCTTCATGTCAAAAGTCATCTACAATACAGAAAAATAACATGCTTGCAGATGTGGAAGAGTTGTAGAAGTGAAGATATCAACTTCGGACAACGATCTAAATAGACTATACTACACATGCTGATAAAATATTTGTAGGTTTATTGATTGGGAAAGTCCAATAAATGCTGATACTTTTCCATCTCCTAATGTTCAGAATGATGAACATGATTTTGCAATAGAGGTCAAGTCTGAAGACATAAAACTATTGAACATAGAGAACAAATTGATGAAAATAAACAATATTAACTGTATTCTCAGTTTCAAAAGTTTATTTTTTATGTTGTTGTAATCTTCATTTTTTTTTATTGTTTTTGTTGTGTTAGTTAACTAAAATCAATTCTCTTATGTCTTACCATATTGTGTTTCAATCTTTCAGTTGTTTTCTGTTTTTACAATTCTTGTATTTTAATTTTCTAGTCAACTAGGTTTTGCCATCTTGCAATGGGGTAATGGTATGGTGTTATTATCAAAATTAACTTATAAATAATAATTAATTTGAAGCTCCAATTTTATTTCTAGAAAGGCAAACACATATCTCTTACTACTGCATATTTTGTAGTGGAAACTCCACAATGTTTGAGGTTAGTCGCGGTTACTCCCTCCAATTTATTTTTTGCTTTTCTAAAAACAATTATAGACATGGTGATGCGGCTTAACAGTAGCTACAACATAGTATGCCCCAAAGACTTGAATTTAATTAAACAGCGCTTGTACATAGAGGATACATGACTCAATTTCTAAATTGTAACAAACATTAACCAATTGTAACAAACATTAATCATAGATTAAATACACATTATCAACCACCCACCAACTTTTCTAACCAACATTGTGGAAGAGATAGAATTATAAATTGTTAGAATGTTCTTTTGAATTGTTTTGCAAGTAAAATTAACACAAATTTTTTAATTAAAATGAAAATAAAAAGTGTTTTCACAATGTAAACGAGACCTAAATGCCAATCCATGTGACTAGCATTGTAAATGTGATCAATCAATAGAACCAACTACTTTACATCTTCCATTTATGGTAATTGGTGTAATGGTATAGAATTATTTTAGTGTACGAAATAATAAATTTTGTAAGAATAGGTTTTATAATTAATTCACATGTACGACCTGATTATTACAGTATTTTTTTAATAAAAAAATTTTTTTATAAATAATCACTTTAAGGAGTTGATCATTTGTTTGTTATAGTTTTTTAAAAAATGCTTAAATATTTACGACAACGCTTTTTTTTTAAAATGCTACTAAAGACCTACGACAGCGTTTTTTAAAAAAGCGTTATTGAATACCTACAACAGCGCTTATTAGAAAGAAAGAAACAAAACACTGTTAAATGTTACCTACACCAGCGCTTTTCTAAAAAACACTACATACTATAGTGTTTAAAAGCGCTGTTAAATATAAAAAAAACGCTGTTCAAACATATTTTTTGTATAGTAAGAACTATTTCAAAAAATGTCTCTAAATTAGATATTTAAATAACTTTTAGGCATTGGTTTCATATTCCATTATGGAATTGTGTTTATAGGAACAAGCTAAATTAGAAACAGAAAAATTGAGTGAAATTTTTTTGGGAATTTTTTTTTAAATGTAGAGTTAGAGGTATAGTCGTGGAGTAAAGTAAACATCTCTTTGTTATAAATAACTTTAATTTTTACGAGAATTTACTTAAAAATATTAAAAATTATTAAGAATGTATTTATTATAGATTACAAAATTAATTTTAATATTCAGTAATTTAAATAGTAATTTTACAAATTTTAACATAATAAAAATCACATTTTTTAATAAAAAGATACCGCCGGAAATAATTATTTATGAGAATCTACTTAGAACAACTTCTATTTTAAGCATTTTTTTAGATATTTTTGAAATTTATTTCTACAAAAAAGAGAAAATACTTAAAATCATTTATTAATAAACTACTCAAAATAATTTATGATTTAAAGCTTTTTTTAATTCTATTTTTATAAAAAAAATGAAATATTTTAAAAATAGTTGTAACATATAGACCAAAACCTATCTAAAATTTATTTTCACTTTAATCATACCTCATAAGGGATGACAATGGGTATCCTCATGGATGATAATGGGTATCCTCATGTACATATAATAGTAAATTGTTACCTGTCCATTGGATAAAAATTATGTGTCATATTAATATCTATGCGGGTATCTGTTAAATGGATATTTAGCATATTTTTAATTATCCATGGATATTAGCAGATATCGATAAATATTGTCTTTTAAATTAAAAAATCATTTATATACAAAATTTATTTATAATTTTTGCAATTATATAGAATATTTTATCCTTTTTTGTCAATACAAAAAACTAACATACATACAAATATTAAAGCATAAGTAGATAATCAAAATGTATGACAAACACTACACCAAAAATTGCTTTTTACAGCACGCATTTTAAAGCGCTTCATAACTAAAAGTGCTGTTGTATAATATTTTAAAATTAACGAAGGATACAACAGCACTTTAATGACAAGCGCTTTTGCAAAAGCGCTATTGTACGGTCATAAAGGGTTTAGGATTTACAGTGCTTTTTCCGAAAAGCGTTGTTGTAGGTCCCATAGCGCTTTCACATAATGTTTACAGCACTTTTAGAGCACTTCGCATATAAGCACTAAAAAATATAGCACTCTCACACTATGTTTACAGCACTTATATATAAAGCACTGTAAAATATAGCGCTTTCACATAATTACATGGTCTTTTAGAGCGCTTTGTTTATAAGCGCTATAAAATAGTATATATTCAAGGTGCAAACACGAGAAGGGGGTTGAATTGTGTTTGCCAAAGTTGAAAACTTTTAGCTGATTTGACGAAGGCTAGTATGAATTACTTGGATAAGAAGCAATCAAATTCAGAGGCAGCGAATAATGAAAGCATAAATATTTGGACACATAGATTTATCCTGGTTCACCACTAACTTGGCTACATCCAGTCCCGTCATTCAGAAGGCTTTCATCCACTAAATCAAATACCTTGAATTACAAAACACCTAACCCTCCCAGCCAGTCTTCCCAAACAACTTGACAACCCCAGACTTTTGAGGAACAACACCACCTTGACCCTATAAGCCAAGTCTTCTCCTAACCCCAGATTAAAGAAGGAACTAAAGCACTATCGGGTTGTATACAAGAGATTGGAACTTGAGTAGTTGCTTCTAACAAAGTTGATAATAATAATAACTCTCACACACTAAGAAAAGAACACTCATAAAATATTTCTCCTTCGAACAAGTGTTTCTCTCTTTGAACTCTAAGATGAATTTGGAATTTGAGCTTGAGTTCTTCTACTCTCTTCTGATTTTTGATGATTTTCTTCTTCAACCTTGAGTATCTATTTACAGTTGAAATTTGGGCTTCAATTTGGTCCTCATTTAATTCTGAATTGTATTTTGTTCAGATTGCGTTTGTAAATTCTTCAAATTGATTATGTTCCTTTTTTTTGTTGTAGATAAATCTTGATCAAATCATCTTCAAGTTTTGATCAAATCTTCTTCAAAATTTGATCAAATCTTCTTCAAATTTTGATCCTATCTTTTTAAAATTTTGATCAAATCTTCTTCAAATTTTAATCAAATCTTTTTCAAATCATCTTCAAATCTTAATTAAATCTTGTGGAAGGAGGCTCGTGTGAATAAAGATAGAATAATGGATAATGAATATGTTCAACAGGTTATCCAACAATGTGTAAGTATACTATCACTTTAATATTTTTTAATATTGTCTTTTAAAAATAATATTGAACTTATCTTTTTAATACTACATGTATTTTAGGAGAATTTAGAACAATGTTCTGAAAATCAAGAGGAGAATAAACAAGTTAGTTGCAGGGACATACTTGGCAAGGTATTTAATGTTCCTAAATAGTCTAGTCGTGTGAGGGGTAAGGGATTTGGTGTGAGGAGAATTTGAAGTCTATGTCCTAAATAGAGTATTATCAATCTGGCTTCTATCAAATTCATTCTTAAGCAAAAAGGTACTAAGTCTGTCATACCATGCCCTTGGTGCTTGTTTTAAACCATTTAAAGATTTTTTAAGTTTAAAAACATGGTCTGGAAAATCAGAATTTTCAAATCCAGGGGGCTGTTTGACATAGACTTCCTTACTTATATAGCCATTTAAGAATGCACTTTTAACATCCATTTGATACAGAATTATATCGTGATTATCAGCAAATGATAAAAGAATTCTAATTGCTTCTAACCTGGCCACTGGAGCAAATGTCTAAGTGTAATCAGTACCTTCCTGTTGACTGTATCCTTAAGCTACTAATCTGGCTTTGTTCCTTACCACTTCACCTTTTTCATTGAGTTTATTCCTGAACACCCACTTGGTTCCAATAATGTTTTTGTTTGGTCTGGATATCAGATCCCAAACATCATTCCTTTGAAATTCATTCAACTCTTCTTGCATTGCAAGTATCCAACCTTTTACTTCATATTTGAAGATTTGTCGTATTCTTGCTTGAAGCTTCTGCTTTTTCAAGTTCTTTTGCCTGCAACAGCTTCTGATTCTGATAAATCAGCGTCTGATTCTGATAAATCAGCTTCTGGTTCAGGTAAGTCTGTAACAGCTTCTGATTCTGGTAAATATCCAGATTTCTCTTCTGACTTATCTTGGCTGTTTCTAACTTGATCAGATTCATCTTTTGAAGATTTGTCATGTGTTTCTGACTTGCTTGTATCCTCTACCTTTCCAGGTACTTCTGTTTCTTCTGCTCCCTTTGGTTCTGGTGAACCTGCACTATCATTAATTCTGCTTCTGGTGGTTTCTGCTTGTTTTTTGAAACCACTGGAATGTTGTTTCAGCTGAAGCGTTCAATTCGTGTGAATCACCTGGTTCCTCTGACAGTTTGAAAACCTGCAGAATACCTATCTCGCTTTGATTTGTTAAGATCAAGCTTCTTGTTATCACAGTAAACATAAATATCAAATAATAATAGTATTTACAACAAGATGTAACCTCTATGTCAACAGTTTCAGTTTTACTCTAAAAATCCTCTTGCTTCTGATTTTCAGATTCCAAATTTGTATGTTCTGTGATTACATGGTTTGGATTAAGGGATTTGAATTCCCTTACAGGTTTGTAGTCTTGATGAATTTCACTAGAGTGTTTGAAGAACATTCCTGATTCTGATTCTTCTCTTTCTGCTTTGGTTGATACACCATGTTCCTCTGGTGCTTCTGGAACTTATGGTGATTCTGGTAATTCTGCTTCTTATGGTAATACTGAAGCTGATGTGTGTGATTCTGCTATTTGTGGCTGAACCTCTTATTCTGATACTTATACTGGTTCTGGTTCTGGTACTGATTCTGATTCTGGTTCTAGTGTTGGTTCTGGATCCAGTTCCTGTGCCTTTGATATTGGTTTCAGTTCTGATTCTGGTTCCAGTTCCTGTTCTGATTCATGTGATATGTGTGATTTATTTGATATTTCCTGTTCTTCCTATGATTCTGGTTCTGGTTCTGATAGGTATTGGGTTGACCAGTTCTTCTTCTACCAGAGTCAGTTGGCTTCTGTTCGGTAGATGTTGGAACGTAAACCTTCTTCTGCTTGTGTATTGCCAACATCCATGGTCTAGGCACCATTGTTGGTGTCTCCTTCTGGTTGCTCAGAATATCTACAACATATACAATTTGATCTTTTGGTACCCAGAACTGATTGGGTCCAGGTTTGTTAGTTTTAAAAGCTCTCTGATCTTGTTCAGATTTTACCATTGGACAAGATAGTTTAGAGTGACCTTTCTTAGCACAAACGATGCATAAAACATCAGAATGAACATCTTTACTTTCAGCAATCATTTCTGTAAAACCAAGACCTCTCTTTCCAGTGTTACTGTTTCCATAAATCATAGATGTATATTTACTTCTTTCCATTCCATTGGAAATAAAGTTTTGAAAAAATTGCTCATGCATATCAGATTCACAAACAGTTTTGGAAGTGGAACACATATTACTTTTGAGAGTTTGGTTTTCAGATTTGAGTCTTGCAACTTCAGTTTTAAAATCGTTGTTTTCAGTTGCATACTCAGAATTTTGATTCTTTAAGACTTGTACTTCTTTGGTCAGATTTTTTTTATCTTCCCTAAGAGTTTTCAGTTTTGAAGACATCTTATTGTTTGCATTTAAAAAATCTTTTACAGCCTCAATTAATTCAGATTTAGAGAGATCAGAAAATACCTCATTGTCTTCATCTTTTGAATCTGTTCCAGAGCCTGAGCCGTATCCAGAACTTGAGTTGGTATGAGCCATCAGAGCCAGAATTCCTCCCTCTTATGTGCTTCCTGACTTGCTTGAATGACTGCTTCGATCATTCTTCCTTCTACCTGCTTTCCTTCCTGAAATCGTGTCTTTATGAATTCCAGAGGCAGACCTCATGTGTGCCATCTTTGTTGTTTCTGCCTCTTCTTCATCAGACGATTCTTCCTCTGATTCTGATGCATCACAGGCTGCCATCAGACCCTTCTTTCTGAATCTGGAAATCTTCTTGTGTTGTTTGTCTTATTCCAGATTTCGACATTCTGACTTGCTATGTTCAGGTTCATTGCATCCATAACAAACGATACTCTTCTTCAGATTCTTCCTTTCCTTTGCTGTTATGATTCTTCTTGGAGCCTCTCCTGTTTCTGTTTTCCCAGATCTTAACGATCTGTTTGGTTAAGTAAGCCATATCATCACAATCACTATCGCTATCCTCTGATTCTGGTGCTGCCTTTGCAGCTTTCTTCTGTTTTGACTTCAGGGCCAGATTCTTCTTCTTCCTTGGTTCATTTGCTTCCAGTTCTATTTCATGAGACTTGAGTGAGCTGATCAGATCTTCAAGTCTTAAGTTATTCAGATCTTTGGCTTGCTGAACTGCAGTAACCATTGGTCTCCACTTAGTTGGTAAACTTCTTAGAATCTTCTTGACATGATCTGCTGTTGTGTAGCTTTTCTTCAAGATCTTCAATCCAGATATCAGAGTCTGGAATCTACAGAACATTCCATCGATGTCTTCATCATCTTCCATCTTGAACATCTCATACTGTTTGACCAGTATGTTAGCCTTTGCTTCTTAAACCTGCTGGCTTCCTTCATAGGTCAGAACCAAATAGTCAAAAATGCTCTTTGTTGTTTCCTTATTTGTGCATCTGTCAAATTCCTTGAATGTGATGGCACTGATCATGATGTTTCTGGACTTGTGATGCAGTTTGTATAATCTGCTCTGGTCTGATTTCATATCTTCCATGTCTAGTTCTTTAGTTGGATCTCCTGGAACAGTAGGTGCAGTGTATCCTTTGACTACCAGCTTCCATAATTCAGGATCTTGAGATATGAAGAAACTTCTCATTCTGTCCTTCCAATACTCAAATCTTTCTCCATCAAACAGTGGTGGTCTGTTGATGTTGCCTCCCAATTCTTCTGACATGTTGAACTCTTGGACCTTTCCTCAAACGCTGTTAAGTGCTCAGCCTTGACACTGAGCTCCGATGCCAATTGAAGGTGCAAACACGAGAAGGGGGTTGAATTGTGTTTGACTAACTTGAATACTTTTTCTGTTTTTGCAGTTTTAAAACAAAACTTGATGTATGAATAAAACAGAGTTAGCAGCGGATATAAAGTAAAAATAAAAACACAGAATTTTATATTGGTTCACCGTTAACGAGGCTACGTCCAGTCCCTTCACCTTGAAAGATTTCACTAATTCAAACCTTGAATTACAACAGTTCGACTGACCCTCCAAGTCAGTCTTCTCAAACAGTCTAACAATCCTAGACTCTTGAGAAATACAGCACCTTGACTTCCTAAGTCAAGTCTTCTCCTACCAATCTGACAACCCCATATTGTAGAAGGAATTACAACGCCTTGAATCTAATTGCCAAGTAATCTGCTACCCCATCTGACTCCCTCAGATGGTAGACTCTACTTCAACAACTTAGATCTAACACAAGGGAAAGAAAATAACACGAGTTCTTGCTTCTGGAAAGCTGGAACTCACAATTAACCTCACTAAAAACTTGAGTGTTTGCTTTTGGAAGTGTATGACTCTTTTGTGATTTTCGATGCTAAGTATTCTGCCTTGAGCCTCCTTTTATAGATGCAGATTAGGGTCTCTTCCAAGTTTAAATTCGAGCTGTATCTTGCCAGATACTCTTGCAAAAATACTTTGACCAATCGGGCTTCACTTAAATAAAAAACATATCTTTTTATGCTCCATATTGCCTTTCAAAAATAACTTTGACCAATTTTGACATTAATTAATTCTGGAACAAATCTTTATTCCCGCCAATAGCTTCTGAATTCCACAAGTCTTCAATTTATTTTTGTATCAAATCCTTTTTAATACTTTGATCAAATTTTAATCAAATCTCCACCGATTATCATCATGATTAAATCTGAACCCTTTGATCTTCTGCTCTCGTCCACATCTGGACCATACTAAGTGATTTGTTGTGATCCTCTGATTTCGGCCAACCCTAGACCACACTTTCTGATCTTCTGATCTCGGCCAACCTGGACTAGCAAACTGATCTGCTGTGATCCTCTAATCTCGGCCAATGCTGGATCATACATTCTGACCTTCTGATTTCGGCCAACACTGGGCTATGGTCTGATCTTCTGATCTCGGCCAACACTGGGCCATATTCTTAAATCTGGACCATTTATCTGAACCTTTTCCCTCTGATCTGGACCAATTCTGAACTGGATTTGGATTGAACTGAAATTAAATCTGGACAAATGATATTTCAGTCTGGACATTTTACCTTCTGATTTGGATCAGGTCTGGATCATATCTGGACATCATTTCTTCTGGTTTGGACTTAGTTTCATACCCTGAACCATGTTATCTTCTGGTCTGGGTCAAATCTGGATTGAATCTCTTGTTCTGGACCCATTAATTTATCGTCTGATTAAGTCTAGATCAAGTCTAGACTGTTTATCATTTCACTGCCAGGCCATTTTCTGGTCAGAATAACTTCTGGACTTAGTCTGACTAATGATTCCTTCTAGTCTGGATCAAGTCTCCCTCTGGCAGGCTTCCTTCTGGTCTGGTCTAGGTCTCCTTCTGACTTTGCTTCCTTCTGATCTGAGCCAGCAAAGATATCCTCTGGTAATTTCAGGATGCATCCTCTAGTACCTTCTAGATGCATTATCTGATGTCTTCATCTTCTACCTCTGGAAACCTCATCTTCTGGTGGCATTTAATGTAATAATTCAAGGTACAAAATAAGATTACATGGAGTGCTTTTGTAAACATCAAAATCCTAAGTACTTATAACCAACTTGGTTCCAACAGTTTATATTTCATTCTGAAAATAGCACTATATAAGAGAGAACATTAAACAAAATTAACATCAAACAAATAAATTATTCATTAATAATTAAATAATAATTTTGATAAATTGAATATATTATATGTGTATATACTCTTTGATTAGGGTTTAGGCATGATGTGCCCCCCTCATCTTTGTACTCTTAAAATTTTGCCCACAATAAACTAAGTCTTTCTTATTTTTATTTTGTTAATAACCGAGGATTTAGGCACCATGTCCTTCTCTTCTTTGTACACTTTTTATTTTTATTTTTCCTTATATATACTTTTTCGTGAGGATGTTTCTATTACAAAATAAATAAATAAATCTCAAAATTATATATTTTTCAACATTTTATAAAGAAAATTGAGAAAAAAAAATTTGAAAGGTTAAAATATGTCTTTTTCTTTAAAATTAATTGGGAGATTTTCCATTCTAGTGTTATGAGCGATTTCTATATACAGTTGTCATCACTTTTTGTTTTCCCTTGCCAACTTATTTACACTATGATAATGGGGTCATTGGGTCCTTATGCATCATCAATCATATATCATGCCTTTGACTATCTTTTCTTATAGTCAACTTTGATCTCATAACAAAATCCAACCTACCCAAAGGAAAAGGTTTCACTAGCATCCTATTTTTGTGCTTTATCAAAATTCTGTTTGATTGGACATTACACCTTATGTTTGCACAATTAAATTAAATAAATATAGGCACATTCAGGAAAGTTAGATGAGTTAAAAAAAAGCAAAAGTTAGAGGAGATTCAACTTCAACGGCTCCTTTAACTTATAATTTAATATTTTATATAAGTCATTAATTTTGTTTCTTATAAAAAATTATTGGATCAAACATTACTTTACATCTGTATTTTATCAAAAGTCTTATTTGACCATTTAAAAAAATAAACTATATCTTCAATTTATCAAAATAACATCCAAATTATATCATAGTAATAGTTAAAATATCTAATTTATCAAAATTAACATTATTTTTTTAGTTTTTATTTAAGATTATAATATTGTATAATTATAGTGCGAAGTGGTGAAATATTTTTATAATATATATAATTCAATGATTAGATAAATAACTAATCCAACACAACAAAATAAAATAAAAATCTGTTTGAAAGTTTAAATTAAATTAAATGAGCTTTGGAGTACATTTTGCCTATTTTGTTTTTAATTATTATTCTTTCTTTTTATCATTCTTCTCTCCTTAGATTAAAAGGCCGTGGGGCTTAAGCTTTTTCAGATTGGAAAGCACATCACCGTAGTTTGTGAGGAATTCCACTAAGAGCTGTCTGCATAAAGTGGAGCAAACATTTCAAAGATCGCGTAAAGAAAAATGATTGCCATGCCAACAAGGAATAAGGATATATATACTCAAAACACTTGGAATAAGCCATTTCTTTGGGCTAAGCTTGGGCAAAAGCCAAGCAATATGTTTGGAGGAGTATAGCTACTAGAAATAATATCCCTATATGGGTGAAAGTTCATAGTGACATTTGGGAGCGTTAAATCTAGTGGGAGACTCTCTTTAGATAGAATGATATCTAGAATTCTTTCGATGGAATGATATCTAAAATTTTTGTATCTTATAATTGTTGTAGAGAATTCATATTCGAAAGAGGGGACATGGAGCATTTAACTATATAGTCTTAGATGAATAAGGTATAGTCAGGGTTTTTAATTTTCCTTTTGGATGTGTATTTAACTTCTTAAGGAGTATTTTCGAATAAAAATATGTATATTTTTGGATAGAATAATGATTTTTTTTACGTGCTTAAGAATTCTAAAAATAATAATTGTGTCTTGAGAAAAATAATTTTTAATTTTTTGTAAAAGAAATTGCATAATTTTTTATATAAAATTTCCATCTTTAATTGAGGTGATAGTTTAATGTTAAAAGCTTAATTTTGTAAATTCAAAACTCAAATTACGAATTCATGTCCTCCGAAGAAAAACTATAAATTCACTATTATTATTATTTTAATTAATAAAAATTTCACCCTCTCAATTTTTCTTTTAAAAAAGTGCTCCAAGAGTATATATTAGTATTTCTCTTAGTTACTTTATTTTAAATCCTCTCCATTTGAAGAGAAAATGGCCATCTCCATTGCCTTTAATAAAAAGAAGACACCTGGCAAATCAAATAGTTAATGGCTCAGATTCATTTTTTACATATTATTTAAAAAAATTAGACAAAATAACACTCATAGTCTTTTAAGTTTAACTTATTTTTTGGTCTTTAAAGTTTAATTCATTCATTTCTCCATTAAGTGTTTTAAGTTTATTTTATTTTGATTTGGTTTTTTAAATTACATTATATTTGCATCATTAGTCATTTATTTCAATTTCGACAATAATTAGTTCAATTGAAAACTTCTGATAATTTGAAACTCTACCAAATGTTGCAAAAATATGTCTCTCATCATAATCTTTCAAAAAACATCTATTAAATCTTATAAATAGTCTCTACTTTTTTATTTTCTCTATAATAATTTAAACACGCGTATAGTATTAAAAGTAAAGTAATAAAAATATATATACATAATCAATGTTTTTAACTTCTTTCACATTCGAAGTAGTTTGAAAAGTCAATTTGTTATAACTTTTCAATTAAATCTTAATATTTTATAATAATAATTCAAGAAAATTTTTAAACTTAAAAATTACTTGTGTAATTTAATATATTTTAAAAGATATTAGTGCAAACTAATGTCTCTTCAAAGATCGAATAAAAAAAATAAACTTAAATAATTTAAACGAAAATAGATTTAACTTAAAAGAAAGTATATTTTTGCAAAAAAATTATTTCTTCATCTTGCGACCTTTCGATGCCCGACCCTTTCATCATCAACACCGAAGCATTTCCCAATTGGAAAGCTTAATGGGTCAAAGTAGATGCATTTCCCTGTTTTGTTGTCAATGAAGCATTTACAAAATCAACCTGTTTTTGTTTTTGTTATTCTCAGTGATAGTAGATTTGATGTTTATTTGGTATTTGTTAATTTTCCCCTTTCTCAATTAATTCCTAATTTGCTCTGAGTTGATTAGAATATAACTCATTGATCTATCTTTGTTGTTAACGGATCATTTAATCTTAGCTAAATTATATCTCTTCTTTTAATGGTAGGTGCCATATGTAGGGAGTTTGTCCAAGTTCTTTCAGAAGCAGTAATAATACTTTTGCATCAGTGTAGATGGCTCAAGGAGAAGGAGCGATTATTAATATTCATTAGGATGAATAAAGGAACTCTGATGTCTACTTGATTTGTCTTGTATTAAATTGTAATGAAAAGAGTTCTTGTACTCTTAAACTAAATTGTAATTAAAAGAGCTCAAATGACTAAACCAACAAGTAAATGAAGTGATGGGCTAGTTGTGCAATTACAAATTTATAATTTAGATTGAAGTTTTGAAGTGTTACTTTGTTCAAGTGTTTGTTCCTTGCAAATGAGTGTTATGTTTTTCAAATCCAAAAGAAGTAAATGACAGCAAACATAAACCAATAATGCATGGATTATGAATAAACCAATAATGCATGGATTATGAATAAACCAATCAACAAAGATAACCCAACAATATGAAATTCCTTTTATTATTACTATTTCATTACAATTCAATACAAGATGTAGAAGTGCTATTTTGATTATAGTTTAGCAGAAGACCAACTCATTGAACATATAAAATTACAATGATGCACTCATTCATTACAATGTCACCTGCTACTTGATACTTATATTACATAGATCATACACTAATGAAATGAACAATCAAAATTACATCATTGATATCTTAATAAATTCCCACAGCAAATACTCACTGTAATCATCAGAGTATCTTCATCTTGGCACATGGGTGTTAATATGAATAGAAATGGAGATCTCCATTTTCAAGAAAAATGGAGAGGATCTGGACCTTTTATTTGGGTCAATAAAGTAGTTATCTACTTTCTTCCTTTATTTGCATCAATTAAGGAAGATAAGCGTAAATGGCGGCAAAGCCAGCAAGGTATCTATACCATCAAGACATGTTACAACTTTTGCATTAATAATATTTTAGACACATCTCACTAGCATTCACTAGAGAGAGTGGGGTCTAGTGAGGAAAACCTAAGCTTCATAAAAAATACACAACCACTAATAATATAATATGCAAAAAGATCGAGGACACGTTACTTGAAACGGCAACACTCAAAAATTAGCATGGAACACTCAAATCAAAATTAAATATCATATAAATAAGGATATTTTACTAGTTACATGTATAGCCGCAGTTCAAAATATATCTTAAATCTCGTGGAACTGCAAGGCCATAGGATCGGGCTTCAGTGTGCTTTTCAGAATACAATTGACTCAAATTAAAGTGTTTTGACAGCAGTTTCTGGTTTAAAGTATGGTAATTATTTAATTATTAGTATGTAGTACCACTACTAGATAAGACTCGTTCACATGGTTAGTTAACCTACAAAATGCTACAATAAATTAAATTCATCACTTCATAATGTTAAAAGGTAGAATCACTTTCTTTTTGTGTTTCTTTCCTTAAAAACACAAACGAATTTTGTTTCGCGCACTAGATTAATGTTTAGATTGAAATGAAATTACATAACAAGTAAGCAAATTAAAAAAAGACCTTCCAACAAAACTAAAAAAGAGCCAGATATTATTTTTTGTCTTAACCTTCCAAAACCCAGAAGATTGGAGCCCTGATTATTTGGAGTTCGGTTGGAAAACAAAAAAGTCTGACAAAAAATTAACGAGGAATTGAGCTCAAATTCTCCAGAACGATCCGTCCTGAATTGGAGCTCATTAACCACTTATGCCCACTTATATAGTTAAAAAAAGACAATTTGAGACAAACAACTACAGATAGTTTCCATCCATAGATAAGCTACATCAAGGTACCCAGTAAAATTATGACATTAGTCCACTCTGTTCAAGTACATACTCATTTCAAAAGCGTATAGTACAATTATATTAAGTTTTATAGATATTACTTGCATGACAATATGGACAAATACTATTGATATCAAGAGTTGCTATGCTGCTGAAGAAACCATATTGTTATTTTTATATATTAGTGTTGCATACACAATTTACTGATGTATTTTTTGTCAGAGTACCCACCATAGAAGGAATGTTCTGTAGTCTGTACAGTTAACTCTATACAAGTGGCCTATAAAAATCATAAAAAACAAAACTGGGAGAGGAAAACAAACATAACTTACAAAAGAGATAAAAATTCCAGCAGAAACACTACAGATCCTCATGTGGTATTGGTACAGAATGCAAAATTAACTTGACACCATCACTATTGCTCCCACTTCAGCAACATTCGTAGAAGCAAACAACTTCAGATATATCAGGCAATAATGGCATTGTCTTCCTCAATCAGTAGTTCAGAACAAATAGGCATCTTTCTTGACAAATTTCTGGAAAAACGAAAACCCGAACCAACAATACGAATTAGTTTGTCCAACATAGCAGCCTCATCTAAATACAGAAGTGTCTGTGAATTTCTATTGTACAAGAGAAAACCCAAGCAAACCAATGTTGTCAATCGTAGAAAATGGCATTTTGTTCAAATTCCACTATGATAATGTGTTATTGCGTTGCTATAGCTACTATTTGACAATACTTTATACTGAATAACATATTGCAGAACGATAACGACTTGCTCAAATTGGAGCCAACTACTCTGTCGATGAAAAACTGCTTACGTAAACCTGCGACTGAATAACTATCTTCCCAATTCTAAAACCTGGAAAAACAGTGAACCCGACTTTTGCCCTTCCCTTATTTGGCCAGGTTAACCTCTTAGTCACATCCTCCATGTATACCATAGAGAACTCCACACCTCTTTCCACTTGAAAGATCTCAACCGTTGGATCAAAGGCATGGGACAACTTATGGAGTGTCCATATAGAACTAGCCATCCCAACAAACGCCTCATAAAACATACTCAACGACCTCCACGAATTCAACACCGCTTCATTTTGATCCAAATCAATGAAAATCGATGACTCCATCGAAGGATGGATAAGCTTCTCATACTTCATCTCGCAAAACCTTGAAAACTCGCAACCGGGGTGAATGCCAAGCAATTCCATCGGATTACTAGACACATGCTCAAGCAATTGCTTCAAAAAATCATTTCTCCCTTTGTAACCTAAATCACACAAGTCTCCATTCGACATCAACTCTTCTTTTCCTTTTATCTCCGAACTCAATTCAAAACAAAGCGAATCAAAACCTTGAAACATCCCTAAACAAACATAAGACAAAAGTGCATACTGATTATGCCCCTTTTTAGAATACACAACACCAGGATGAACTGCATTTGCAGCTAAACCTAAATCCCACCCAGCTTTCCTCATCAAACCAATCAAAATCTTCGTAAACTTATGCGCAGCTCTACTCGCATCATGCAACAAGGAATCAAAAACCCTAACACTTAACAAAACATCACAACTAGGGTTCATATTCAAATTCAAACTAGTAATATTATTATTACTATTACAAAGCTTCTTAGACAAATTTACATTACCCTTTTGAATATCATTAAGCTTTTTTCTAAGGGAGAAAACCTCATCATGCTTCTGCTCAAGTTCCAATTGCAACCGATTCGATACAGTGCCGAGCGTTCGAAGCTTGCTCTGATTCTCTTCCACTTCAGCCTCTAAAGAAGAACCAAAGGGAAAATTCGAAAACGATTCGGGATTGCAATAGAATTTCTTGAATTCAGAGAATCTTTGAAGATGAGAAACGAGAACTTTATCAGCGTTTTTCACGTTCTCTTCAACGAAAGGAACGTGTGCGCTTTGTAATTGGAAGTAAGAAGCTTCGAAAGCTGAAACGGCGGCGAAGATCGAAGAGAATAGCTCGTGCGACGTCGTTTCGGTTAATAGTTGTTTTGGTGTAAACGACGGTGTCGTTTTGGGTTGAGTTAGTGGTGGTGGTGAGTCGGTGGATGGGTTAGGGTCGGGTTTAATGACGACGACTTTTTGATCGGTGATGATTTCTTCGGCGGAGTCGAGGAGTGAGAAACAATCGGATTCGTCGTTTTCGTCGGCGAAGAATTCGAAGGTTTTGGTTTTAAAAGCGAGAGCGAATTTCTGAAACATTTCGGAGATTTGAGGGGGTTTATTGTTGTTGTTGTTTGGGATGTTACGGTTGTCATCCATTTCTGGCATTGCTTTGTTTTGTGGAGATTCCAAGGATGGATCTGGAAGCAAATTAGAGAGAAGAATAAGAATATAACTTGATTTGAAGTGGGATATTGCTAATGTTCTTTGAATGTCTTCTAAGGAAGGCCATGTGGGGTTTGGTAATTTTTTGGAGTCATTTTTGTAAAAAGTTTCTGCTTTTTGAGATGCGGCTTAATTTAATTAAGAGGATTAATTCCATTATTAGACCTGTTATGATGCTGAAAATCGAAAGGACTATTATTCCTTGTCCTTGTTAACGGTAAAATAAAATAAAAGAATAGCCTGGCGTATATGGTAATTCGTTTCCTTCTTGACCGTTAAATCTCTAACATTTTTTTTTTATAATCATTATTATTATTTTCTTCAAATGCTAATAAATACAAGAAGATAGTTATTAACAATCTAAATATCAAAATTTTAATTATAAATACACTATAAAAATTGTGTTTTCAACTTAATCAAAATCTAAATTTTGTTACTTTTAATAAGTGTTATAAAGACGTTAGCAAAATTCATTTTTTTTATATAAAAATATTAAATTTACTTTTCTTCGTTGAACTTTTATCTAATATAAGTTTTGATCATTTTGCTTTCATCTTTTATTCTCTATAAGTGATAAATGTTAGTTCTTTTTACAATAATCATTAATCACAAGAAAAACTATAGCAACATTAATAAGATCTCTATGCAAATTATGATTTACAGACCCAAACTTCTAGCCACTAATCTCGTTTGTAGCAACATCAATGTTCATTTTAAAGAAGACTGAGTTAGGAGCAATCCTATAATGAGAACTTTCAGAACTAGAATGGAAAATGTGTTCAAGTGAATGAAATGAGAGTCATATAAGGAGAAATTCAAATCTTGATAATTGGGAAGACATTTCAAAGCCTTTATAAGACCTCCACATGTAGGGTGTCATAAAAAGGTTTGGTAGTTAGGGAGAGTTGGAGTGACAAAGAGTTTATAGGTTCAACTTTTTTCTCTAACAAAAATTAACAATTAAGTACTAACATTGACTATTTTAAAAATAAAATAAAAATAGATCTCCACATGTATGGATACTTGCTTAAAATGTTGCATTTTACAAGACCACCAAAGATTGTAAGTAATTGTAGCATTTTACAAGACCACCAAAGATTGTAAGTAATTCATCTTTTCTTATTTAGAAAGAAGCAAAAAATTAAAATTTCAAAAACTTTTCGCATCTTAGGAATAAAGGGCATCACACGTCTCACGTCACCCTAATTGTAAAAGAAATTTAAAAAAGGATCCATGGCATAAATCTTAATCATAGAATAAATACTTCCAAACATGTATGAAGTGAAAACTACATAGCTCAATCCCATGAGTACAAATGTACATAACGTGGAAATGCAAAACAACATAGTATTAAAATGACACGTAAGGAAACCAAACGACAAGTTCTCATAGTAATCGTAGCAGCAATATGTAGAAACTACTCCTTATATGCCTCTACTGAACATATGCTCCCAACCATGCCAAATATAAACAACAAAGGGTGACTAATTGAATTGCATTAAAGTGTACGACATTAAATAACAACCATCATAATTACATTACATCATCATGCATAACAACTAAAGTCGTAACACATATAAACATATTCACATATCCGCCCATATCAAAGTAAGCAATAGGAAGGAAGTTTCATCTGAAGAATTTGTGAAAGCTATCTTAACAAAATACAAACAGTATCAATCTGAAGAATTTACAAACTTAATATGAACAAAATACGAACATTAATGTAGAAGAACTGCTCAGATTGCATTCAGAAATAATGAATTCACTAAAGAACAACATATTATCAAAAAATATCCTATTCAAAATTATTTTTGAATAAGATCATTGTTGATCAAGCTAGGAATGAAGATACAATTCAAATTAAACAAGGACTAAATTGAAGCCCAAATTTTATTTATAAATAGACATTCAAGACTGAAGAAGAAGATCATCCAAAAATCAAAAAAGAGTAAAAGAACTCAAGCTCAAAATTCTAAATTCATCTTAGAGTTCAAAAAGAGAAACACTTGTTCGAATGAGAAATATTTTCTAAGTGCTTTTCTTAGAGTGTGATAATCATTGTTATAATCAGCTTGTTAGAAGCAATTACTCAAGTTCTAAACCTTTGTATTCAAACTCGTTAGTGGTGTTAGTGTGCCTTCAACAATCTGGGATTGTAGATTGTATGGAGAAGACTTGGCCGGTAGAGTCAAGGTGTGTGTGTTCCTCAAAAGTCTGGGGTTGTCAAGCTATTTGAGAAGACTGACTTAGAGGGTCAGGTACTTTGTAATTCAAGTTGTTGAATCAATGTATTAAATCCTTATGAGTGAACGGACTGGATGTAACCAAGTTAATAATGAACCAAGATAAATTACTTGTGTCACTTTATTCTTGCACTCCTTAGTTTTGTTATTGATTCTACTCCAAGTAAATCATCAAGTCAGAACCAGTTTAATCAAATAATACAAAGTTATCAACTTAGTCAAATTCAACCTCCCTTCTCGTGTGTGTACCATCATGTGGTACCATACTACTCTGAAGTGTTGGAACCAAGTTGGTTCTAAGTACTTAGGATTTTGATTTTTACAAAAGCACACCATGTAATCTTATTTTGTACCTTGAATTATTAAATCAAATGCCACCAGAAGATGAAGTTATCAGAGGCAGAAGCTGAAGTCACCAGAGGTAGAAGATGAGTATTCAGAAGATAAAATCAGACCAGAGGATACACCTCCAGAAGTCACCAGATAATGCATCCAGAAGGTACCAGAGGATGCATCCTAAAAGTACCAGAGGATACTCCAGGATGTCAAAATACCATCAGAGGATATCTTTCCTGGCCCAGATCAGAAGGAAGTAGAGTCTAGAAGGAAACCTGGACCAGACCAGAAGGAAGCCTGCCAGAGGGAGACTTGTTCAAGACCAGAAGATATCATAAGTCAGACTTAGCCCAAAAGTTATTCTGACCAGAAGATTGCTTAGAAGTGAAATGATAAACAGTTCAAACTTGATCCAGACTTAATTAGAGGATAAATAAATTGGTCCAGAACAAGAGATTTAATCCAGATTTGACCCAGACCAGAAGATAGCATGGTTTAGAGTATGAAACTAAGTCCAGACCAGAAGAAATGATGTCCAGATTCATTCCAGATCTGATCCAGATCAAGAGGTAAATGTCCAAAATTAAATATCCTTGGTCCAGAGTTAATTTCAATTCAATCCAGGCCTAGTCCAGAATTGGTTCAGATAAGAGGGAAGATGTTCAGATCAATGGTCCAGATTTAAGTATATGGCCCAGTGTTGGCCGAGATCAGAAGATCATAATGTGTGGTCCAACATTGGCCGAGATCAGAAGATCACAGCAGATCAAAATGCAGGTCCAGAGTGGTCGAGATCAGAAGATCACAAAGTGTGGTCTAGGGTTGGCCGAGATCAGAGGATCACAACATATCAGTTTGTATGGTCCAGATGTGGACGAGAGCAGAAGATTAAACGGTCCAGATTTAATCATGATGATAAATCAGTGGAGACTTGATTAAATTTGATCAAAGTATTAAAAGGATTTGATACAAAAATAAATTAAAGTCTTGTAGAATTCAGAAGCTATTGGCCGGAAGAAAGATTTGTTCCAGAATTAATTAAAGTCAGAATTGGTCAAAGTTATTTTTGAAAGCAAATCTGACCAAAGAAATCCAAGTTTTAAAGAATCAAAATTCTGAGTATGCAACTGAAAACAAGGATTTTAAAACTGATGTTGCAAGACTCAAAGCTGAAAACCAAACTCTCAAAAGTAATATTTGTTCCATTTCCAAAACTGTTTGTGAATCTGATATGCATGAACAATTTTTTCAAAACTTTATTTCTAATGGAATGGAAAGATGTAAATATGCATCTATGATTTATGGAAACAGTAACATTGGAAAGAGAGGTCTTGGTTTTACTAAAGCTATTGCTGATACTAAAACTGTTCATTCTGATGTTTTTGCTAAGAAAGGTCACTCTGAACTATCTTGTCCAATGGTTAAATCTGAACAAGATCATAGAACTGTTAAGACTAAGAAACCTGGACCCAATTAGTTATGGGTACCAAAAGATGAAATTGTCTATGTTGTAGATATTCTGAGCAACCAGAAGGAGACACCAACAATGGTGCCTGGAGAATGGATGTTGGCAATGCACAAGCATAAGTTTTACGTTCCAACATCTACCAAATAGAAGCCAATTGACTCTGGTAGAAGAAGAACTGGTCAACACAATACCCAACAGAACCAAAACCAGAATCATAGGAGGAACAGGAAATATCAAAGAAATCACACATATCACACGAATCAGAACAGGAACTGGAATCAGAATCAGAACTGGAACCAGTATCAGAGGTACAGGAACTGGATCCAGAACCAACGCTGGAACCAACACTGGAACCAGAATCAGAATCAGTACCAAAACCCGAACCAGAACCAGAATCAGTATAAGTATCAGAATCAGAGGTTCAGCCATAAATAGCAGAATCACACACACCAGCTTCAGTATTACCAAAAGAAGCAAAATTACCAGAATCACCATAAGTTCCAGAATCACCAGAGGAACATGGTGTATCAGCCGAAGCAGAAAGACAAGAATCAGAATCATGAGAGTTCTTCAAACACTCCAGTGAAATTCATCAAGACTACAAACCTGGAAGGGAATTCAAAACCCTTCATCCAAATCATTTAATCACAAAACATACAGATTCAGAATCTGAAAATTAGAAGCAAGTGGATTTTCAGAGTAAAACTGAAACTGTTGACATAGAGGTTACATCTTGCTGTAAATACTATTATTGTTTGATATTTATGTTTACTGTGATAACAAGAAGCTTGATCTTAAAAAGTCAAAGCTAGATAAGTATTCTACAGGTTTTCAAACTGTCAGAGGAACCAGGTGATTCACACGAATTGAACACTTCAGCAGAAACAACATTCCAGTGGTTTAAAAAACAAGCAGAAACCACCAGAAGCAGAATTAATGGTTTGGCTGTACTGAGTTCATTTTAAAATTATTTGATTTGTATTATGTTATATGACAAACTGCTTGATCTTGACAAATCAAAGCAAGATAATGATAGTGGCGGTTCACCAGAACCAAAGGGAGCAGAAGCAGAAGAAATAGAAGTACCTGGAAAGGTAGAGGATACAAGCAAGTCAGCAACACATGTCAAATCTTTAAAAGATAAATCTGATCAAGTCAGAAACAGCCAAGATAAGTCAGAAGACAAATCTGGAGATTTATTAGAATCAGAAGCTGTTACAGTTTTATCAGAATCAGAAGTTGTTACAGATTTATCAGAATCAGAAGCTGTTACAGATTTACCAGAACCAGAAGTTAATGCAGACCAACCAATGTTGATGAAGCTCTGGAAGAGGAAGGTTGGATACTTGCAATGCAAGAAGAGCTGAATGAGTTTCAAAGGAATGATGTTTGGGATCTGGTATCCAGACCAAACAAAAACATTATTGGAATAAACTCAATGAAAAAGGTGAAGTGGTAAGGAGCAAAGCCAGACTTGTAGCTCAAGGATACAGTCAACAGGAATGTATGGATTACACTAAGACTTTTGCTCCAGTGGCCAGGTTAGAAGCAATTAGAATTCTCTTATCATTTGCTGCTAATCATGATGTAATTCTATATCAAATGGATGTTAAAAGTGCATTCTTAAATGGCTATATAAGTGAGGAAGTCTATGTCAAACAGCCCCCTGGATTTGAAATTTCTGTTTTTCCAAACCATGTTTTTAAACCTAAAAAATCTTTATATGGTTTAAAACAAGCACCAAGGGCATGTTATGACAGACTTAGTAACTTTCTGCTTAAGAATGAATTTGATAGAGGCCAGATTGATAATACTCTATTTAGGAAATCCATTAAAAATGATATTTTAATTATTCAATTTTATGTCGATGATATCATCTTTGGATCCATTAATGGCACTTTGTGCAAAGAGTTTTCTGACCTAATGCAGAAATAGTTCCAAATGAGCATGATGGGAGAACTTAAGTTCTTCCTGGGAATTCAAATTCACCAAGGTAAATCAGGTATACTCATTCACCAATCTAAATACACTAAAGAACTTCTTAAAAAGTTCAAGATGAGTGACTGTAAGCCTATGGCCACCCCCTGCACCCAACCTGCTCTCTTGAGAAAGATGAAACCAGCCAAAAGGTAGACCAGAAAACATACAGAAGTATGATTGGATCCCTTCTTTATTTAACTGCTTGTAGACTTGACATTTTGTTTAGTGTTTGTGTCTGTGCTCGTTTTCAAGATGACCCTAGGGAATCCCATTTAACTGCTGTCAAACGAATTTTGAGATACCTTAAAGGAACCATCAACCTTACTTTGTTATACAAGAAAACCCCCACCTACAAACTAAGAGGTTTTTGTGATTCCGACTATGCTGGAGACAAGCTGGAAAGGAAAAGTACAAGTGGCAACTGCACTTTCTTAGGTGATAATTTGATCTCTTGGTCAAGCAAAAGACAAAGCACCATTGCCATGTCAACAGCTGAAGCTGAGTATATATCAGCAGCTGGATGCAGCTCACAGTTAATCTGGATGAAACATCAACTTGAAGATTACAACATATTCGAAACCAATATCCCTTTGTTCTGTGATAACACTTCAGCAATAAACCTAACCAAGAACCCTATCTTACACTCTAGAGCCAAACACATTGAAATAAAACACCATTTCATTAGGGACCTTGTTCAAAAAGGGACTTTAAGCATCCAATTTGTGGACACTGATCATCAATGGGCTTATATCTTCACCAAAGCATTACCATAAGATAGGATCGAGTTCATCAAGAAGCATCTCAACATTATCTCCATATCTGACTAGCTCAAGTAGTCATCTTAGGAGTTTTTAATTTTCTTGTAATTTTACTTTATGTTTTTGATTTTTCTATTTTTACTTTCTGTACTTTGAAAAGAGAAAAACAAAAATACAAAAATAGTTGGACCTCTTTTTTGGCTGATGACAAAAAGGGGGAGAGAGAGAAAAAGGAGAAATAAGTAGAAAAAGAGAGATAAAAAGAAAGGAGGAGTGAAAAAGAAAGAGATGAAAAGAGAAGGAGTTGAAAAGGAGAAGAAATAGGGAGAAAGAAAAATAAAGAGAGAAAAAGAAAGAGTGAAAAGAGAAGAAGTCAAAAGGGGGAAACAATGTGAAGAGAGAAAAGAAAGAGAGAATAAAGAAGGAGTTGAAAAGGAGAAGAAACAGTGTGAGAGAAAAATAAAGAGAGAACAGAAGGAGTTGAAAAGGAGACGAGAAGAGAAGAAAAGAAAGACTGACTTAAGAAGGAGTTGAAAAAGAGAAGCAAAAGTCATTATTAGACTTAGGGGGAGAGATTGGTCTGAGTGGGAGTATTTTAAGCACTTCGGGTTATAAACTAGCAAAATAAGTTAAGGTTTTGTCATCATCAAAAAGGGAAAGATTGTTGGAACCAAGTTGATTCTAAGTACTTAGGATTTTGATGCTTACAAAAGCACTCCATGTAATCTTATTTTGTACCTTGAATTATTAAATCAAATGCCACCAGAAGATGAAGTTATTAGAGGCAGAAGCTGAAGTCACCAGAGACAGAAGATGAGTATTCAGAAGATAAAATCAGACCAGAGGATACACCTCTAGAAGTCACCAGATAATGCATATAGAAGTTACCAGAGGATGAATCCTGAAAGCACAAGAGGATACTCCAGGATGTCAAAATACCATCAGAGGATATCTTTCCTGGCCCAGATCAGAAGGAAGCAGAGTCTAGAAGGAGACCTGGACCAGACCAGAAGGAAGCCTGCCAGAGGGAGACTTGTTCCAGACCAGAAGATATCATAAGTCAGACTTAGCCCAAACTTGATCCAGACTTAATCAGAGGATAAATAAATTGGTCCATAACAAGAGATTTAATCTAGATTTGACCCAGACTAGAAGATAGCATGGTTTAGAGTATGAAACTAAGTCCATGCCAGAAGAAATGATGTCCAGATTCATTCCAGACCTGATCCAAATCAAGTGTTAAATGTCCAGAATTAAATATCCTTGGTCCAGAGTTAATTTCAATTCAATCTAGGCCTAGTCCAAAATTGGTTCAGATCTGAGGGAAGATGTTCAGATCAATGGTCCAGATTTAAGTATATGGCCCAGTGTTGGCCGAGATCAAAAGATCAGACCATGGCCCAGTGTTGGCTGAGATCAGAAGATCAGAACGTGTGGTCCAACATTGGCCGAGATCAAAGGATCACAGCAGATCAGATTGTAGGTCCAGAGTGGTCGAGATCAAAAGATCTGAAAGTGTGGTCCAGGGTTGGCCGAGATCAGAGGATCACAACAGATCAGTTTGTATGGTCCAGATGTGGACGAGAGCAGAAGATCAAACGGTCTAGATTTAATCATGATGATAATCAGTGGAGACTTAATTAAATTTGATCAAAGTATTAAAAGGATTTGATACAAAAATAAAACGGTCTTATGGAATTCAGAAGCTATTGGCGGGAATAATGATTTGTTCCAGAATTAATTAAAGTCAGAATTGGTCAAAGTTATTTTTGAAGGCAAATCTGGAGCTAAAAATATATGCTTTTTATTTCAGAGAAACCCTATTGGCCAAGTTATTTTTGCAAGAGTATCTGGCAAGATACAGCTTGAATTTAAGCTGGAAGAGACCCTAATTCACATCTATAAAAGGAGGCTCAAGACAGAGGACTTAGCATCGAAAATCACAAAAGAGTCATACACTTCCAGAAGCAAACACTCGAGTTTTCAGTGAGGTTAATTGTGAGTTTTAGCTTTCCAGAAGCAAGCACTCGTGTTTTTCTTTCCCTTGTATTAGATCTAAGTTGTTGAAGTAGAGTCTACAATCTGAGGGAGTCAGAAGGGGTAGCAGATTACTTAGCAATTAGATTCAAGGCATTATAATTCCTTCTACAATCTGGGGTTGTCAGATTGGTAGGAGAAGACTTGACTTGAGAAGTCAAGGTGCTGTATTCCTCAAAAGTCTAGGATTGTTAGACTATTTGAGAAGACTGACTTGGAGGGTCAGTGGTATTGTTGTAATTCAACGTTTTGAATTAGTGAAATCCTTCAAAGTGAAGGGACTGGACGTAGCCTCGTTAACGGTGAACCAGTATAAAATTCTGCGTTTTATTTTTACTTTATATCCGCTGCTAACTCTGCTTGTTATAAAACTGCAAAAACAGAAAAAGTATTCAAGTTAGTCATACAAAATTCAACCCCCTTCTCGTGTTTGCACCTTCATGAAGTACTTAGAAGAAACATGTAACTAGGTCAAATCACAAACACATTCAAGCCGTTTGTAGGTTTGTTCAACATCAAAACACTTCGGTCCATATTTGGCGTCAAGTTGAGATATTAATGTGTTATGCAGTAGCTCTAAGCATTGATGAATTACTCCCACGGCACTTATAAATCTCTCACCGTAATACCCGTGGGTAAGAAGTGATTGTTACTAAGGTCCAACATATTGTACTCCCTTGAGATCACTAGATTATTTAGCTCTCTTATCATCATGAATGCAACAAACACATAATTACTTTGGGGTCTTAGGTTTCATGTCTACCATGCTCCCCTCCTTATTATCGAAAAGTTGTCATTGACATGTGTCGAGTAGTCTCAATATCAACACTCATTATCATTATCATCAACACCAATCCATCTTTTCAAACACAATCATTAACATACATAGATTCTCGCCGAAGTCACTTCATCAATCATCACAAGAATATCAAATCATCATATTATTATACAACTATCAAATTATTCATATATTCAATGCAAATTCCTTTATCAAATTAAACATTGTAATGTCATACTCAAACATTTCATTTTAACACCATTAACAATTTAAACACAACAATACATCCAATTAAAACACAACCATACATCCAATTTAAACACAACCATATTTACCTCCTACGAATTACGAGTGTATATTAAACTTTGTGTGTTTGATCAATAATATACTATGTCAATAATCAACGCTTGGATTGGTGAAATTTGTTGGAACCAAATTGGTTCTAAGTACTTAGGATTTTGATGTTTACAAAAGCACTCCATGTAATCTTATTTTGTACCTTAAATTATTACATTAAATGCCACCAGAAGATGAAGTTTCTAGAGGCAGAAGATGAAGACATCAGATAATGCATCCAGAAGGTACGAGAGGATGCATCCTGAAATTACCAGAGGATATCTTTGCTGGCCCAGATCAGAATGAAGCAAAGTCAGAAGGAGACCTGGACCAGACCAAGGAAGCCTGCTAGAGGGAGACTTGATCCAAACTAGAAGGAATCATTAGTCAGACTTAGTCCATAAGTTATTCTGACCAGAAGATGGCCTGGCAGTGAAATGACAAATAGTCCAGACTTGATCCAGACTTAATCAGAGGATAAATTAATGGGTCCAGAACAAGAGATTCAATCTAGATTTGACCCAGACCAGAAGATCGCATGGTTTAGGGTATGAAACTAAGTCCAGACCAGAAGAAATGATGTCCATATATGATCCAGACTTGATCCAAATCAGAAGGTAAAATGTCCAGACTGAAATATCATTTGTACAAATTTAATTTCAGTTCAATTCAGACCCAGTTCAGAATTGGTCCAGATCAGAGGGAAAAGGTTCAGATAAATGGTCCAGATTTAAGAATATGGCCCAGTGTTGGCCGAGATCAGAAGATCAGACCATGGCCCAGTGTTGGCCGAAATCATAAGGTCAGAATGTATGGTCCAGCATTGGTCGAGATTAGAGGACCACAACAGATCAGTTTGCTAGTCCAGGTTGGCTGAGATTAGAAGATCAGAAGATCCGAAAGTGTGGTCCAGGGTTGGCCGAAATCAGAGGATCACAGCAGATCACTTAGTATGGTCCAGATGTGGACGAGAGCAGAAGATCAAAGGGTTCAGATTTAATCATGATGATAATCGGTGGAGATTTGATTAAAATTTGATCAAAGTATTAAAAAGGATTTGATACAAAAATAAATTGAAGACTTGTGGAATTCAGAAGCTATTGGCGGGAAGAAAGATTTGTTCCAGAATTAATTAAAGTCAGAATTGGTCAAAGTTGTTTTTGAAAGGCAATCTGGAGCATAAAAAGATATGTTTTTTATTTAAGTGAAGCCCGATTGGTCAAAGTATTTTTGCAAGAGTATCTGACAAGATACAGCTCGAATTTAAACTTGGAAGATACCCTAATCTGCATCTATAAAAGGAGGCTCAAGGCATAATACTTAGCATCGAAAATCACAAAAGAGTCATACACTTCGAAAAGCAAACACTCAAATTTTCAATGAGGTTAATTGTGAGTTCCAGCTTTCCAGAAGCAAGCACTCATGTTATTTTCTTTCCCTTGTGTTAGATCTATGTTGTTGAAGTAGAGTCTACAATCTGAGGGAGTCAGAAGGGGTAGCAGATTACTTGGCAATTAGATTCAAGGCGTTGTAATTCCTACTACAATCTGGGGTTGTCAGATTGGTAGGAGAAGACTTGACTTAAGAAGTCAAGGTGTTGTATTCCTCAAAAGTCTAGGATTGTTAGACTGTTTGAGAAGACTGACTTGGAGGGTCAGTGGTATTGTTGTAATTCAAGGTTTTGAATTAGTGAAATCCTTCAAGGTGAAGGGACTGGACGTAGCCTCGTTAACGGTGAACCAGTATAAAATTCTTTGTTTTTATTTGTACTTTATATCCTCTGCTAACTTTGTTTTATTCATACTTCAAGTTTTGTTTTAAAACTGCAAAAACAGAAAAAGTATTCAAGTTAGTCAAACACAATTCAATCCCCCCCCTTCTCGTGTTTGCACCTTCAAAATTTATCATTGACATTAAGTTATTAAGTGGAGTAACTCATCACTGAATTACTCATAGAGTCAATAGATCTCCATCCATATATATTTATATATACATACACACAATCACAACCTAATCATGCAACTAATTCTCAGGAGATAGGCCTCGTATGAATCAGTGGGAGGTTAATCATATAGTCATACATACAATACACATATGATCCAATCAATTCCTATGATCACTGACCTTGGTTTCAAAGTGAATCGCCCGCTCCTCGTACGATGAAATGTGGCAGTTTTGTCAAAATCAAATTCTACTTTCTAATACTCAAAAACCCTATACATCATGCCCTATGTTAATTGCTCACTAGTTATTAACTACTCTATTGAAGATATGACATTTATAACATAAAAAGAAAACAAGTAGCATAGACACAATAAATTATGTGTGCGACAATATTAGTTAGAGAACAAAAGTAACATGTGATACATTTATCTATGACATATTAATCACTATGAATTACACATATCACATAGTAAGAAAGAACAACAATGTAATAATTAATTTTTTTAAGATTCAAACAACGGGCAGATTCAAACACTTCTGAACTTTTTTTTTTATCTATCAATTTCCTCCTCTTTTTCTCCCTTTATTTTAATATGAGTTGAATTGAATGGCTATGGAGAAGATTGTGCAAAAATGGCGCGACAGGAATTGAGGGTTACTTGCCCTAAAGGTTCCTATTTATAGTGATAATTAGGGGTTTCTAATTAAAGAAACAATATTATATATAATTACTCTTTATTCATAATTAGGGTAAAGATTTTCCATTCTTTCAACATTTACCTTAGTGACACCAATTATATAAAAATATATCTTATTTAGAAAATCAAATCAATTTTAATAACCAATTAGTGATATTCAAATCATACCATAAAATAACAATATTTTCCTCTAGTAATATTTTTAATTTATTTAATTTTATTTTTTCGTTTTCTATTTTTAATAAATAATAATAATTTTAAATTATTTCTTAAACCAAAATAAAATGTCCAATATATTGTATTTTTTAAAATTTATTTGTTATTTTTATTATTGTTACGAACATTTTTTAAATTACTAGATAAAATTAGGTGTCGACATGGTAGTGGTAGTAGGTGGCTTCTCTACCTATATCAACCCAAAGTTAGAAAGCTCAAATGTGAAATAGTTGATGATGATTTTTATTGCATTATCATGCATTTGTTGGTATTGTTTGAAGTTACATGTTATTATATTGATTGTGCATTTAATTTACCTTACTTCATTTAATTATGTCTTGAGAATGATGATTCACCTTTGTTTGTTTCTTGGGTGGTTGTTATTGTTGGAACCAAGTTGGTTTTATACTTAGAGTTTTGATGATAATAAAAGTATTTTATGAAAACAATATATTTGACTTCAAAGAGTATGAAAGAAGATTCGTGTTTTTGAAGAAAAATTAAAATAAGATTTGATTCAGATTTACAAATGAAAGAAAATCTAAAATAAGATTTGATTCAAATTTATAATTGAAGAAAATCTAAAATATGAATTCATTCAAATTTATAATTGAAGAAAATCTTTGACCAAGTTGAAAAAAAGATATGGTCAAGATTTGAAGAAGATTTGATCAAGATTTATCTACAACAAAATATGAACATAATCAATCTGACGAATTTATAAACTCAATCTGAACAAAATACGAACATAATCAATCTGAAGAACTTACAACCTCAATCTAAAGAAGATACAATTCAGAATTAAACAAGGACTAAATTCAAGCTTAAATTTTAACTATAAATAGATACTCAAGGCTGAAGAAGAGCATAAAAAATCAGAAAATAGTAGAAGAACTCATAAGCTCAAAATTTCAAATTCATCTTGGAGTTCAAGGAGAGAAACACTTGTTCAAGTTAGAAATATTTTATGAGTGTTCTTTTCTTAGAGTGTGAGAGTTATTATTATTATTATTAGCTTTGTTAGAAGCAAACACTTAAAGTTCCAATCTTTTGTATCCAACTCAATAGTGGTTTATTTCCTTCTTCAATTTGGGGTTGTGAGGTTGTTAGGAGAAGACTTGGCTTGTAGGGTCAAGGTGGTTAGTTCCTCAAAAGTCTGGGGTTGTCAGTCTGTTTGGGAAGACTTGGCTTGTAGGGTCAAGGTGGTGTTGTCCTCAAATGTTTAGGATTGTTAGGTTGTTTAGGAAGGCTGGCTTGGAGGGTCAAGTGTTTTGTAATTCAAGGTTTTTGAATTAGTGGATGAAAGCCTTATGAATGAGGGGACTGGATGTAGCCAAGTTAATGGTGAACTAGGATAAATCTATGTGTCCAATTATTTATGCTTTTATTGTTTGCTTCTTATGAACCCAATTGCTTCTACTCCAAGTAATTCATAAAAACCAACCAGCCTTCATCAAATTAGCAAAAATTGATCAACTTCAGAAAACCCAATTCAACCCCCTTCTCGTGTCTGCACCTTCAGTTGTTAATACACTACGTGTGTCGGTAGATGATAAGATGGCATTAGATGAAACAATCGCTAAAGAGGAATAGACGGTGTAATTGTCATGCTTCCATTAAAGTAGTTATGGGTTATTTTCTATTAATTGTCGACATTTTAGTCGACCAATAAATTTGAGATCGTATAAAGTTAGCTCTAATTAGTGTGATAATTTGGCGGTTGAACTATTTTGAATTTGTTTTTTTCTCATATTTTCGAATTGTGAACTATTTATGCTTGAATATGTTTTGTTTTTGGACCAATTTTACTCATTTTTATATTTACGCATTAAAATATTTTTTAGGATAGAGATCGTCACATTTAGTGGTATATGAGTTTGGTTGTCTTCGGTCGTGTTAGAGTCTGACATGTACTATTCAACCTTCCCCATTGAAATCACACATTTTATTTCACTATACTTGTAACACCCCAATTTCTTATTATTATATTTTAATTATAAAATATAATACACAACTATTATTTTATCTGTATGTTGACATGTGCGATAATTTCTTTCGTGTTTATCCTACTTGTTCGCCCTAATGATTTATTTAAATTATTAATATTAATAATATTCAATTTGTTTTAATATATATATATATACATATATTTATATAAAAAGAAAATAAGAAGTAAACGTGTGTGTTGCTACATTAGTATATTATCTTAAGCACTGATAGAGTGGGTTTATGATTGTAATAATAATAATAATATTAATAATAATAAGGGTCATGGGCTAAGTGTATAGGTTTGATAATAAGCCTAATAATATACCTAATACTACTAGTATGTATAGATAGGTATATTAGTTAATGAAGGAGGCTATCGTGCATCCTATGTCTGTTTCCCTTTTCTATTAGGAAGAAAAAAAATTGAATTGACTACTACCCTGTTGCATCCAGACGCAACTCTTAATACCAAAATCATACATTGATTTCAAAGACTAAGCTGTTAGAGACGGTGATTGGCGAAGACGCGACACATTACATCAACGGATCAGCTTCGTTGAGAAAAATCTTCACCCAAGGTAAGGGGTGAGATAAGGTTCGATATTATGAGTATAAAATGACATGAGATGAACGGGAATACTGGAATTCCTAGATATTCATCCGGGGCTTACTACGTACGGTCGAGCCCTATTGAGTGATAATAATTAATTAATAATATATGAATGGTAATAGTGATGACTAAAATATATTTTAGCAATCTATAGAATTGTTGTGAATTTATGTATATCAAGATTGCATGTTGTCTAGTTTTATGAACCTTATGTTGATTTTTATTGTATGAATGATATGTGCTTGAGTGTTCTTGTAACTTGATTGAAATTATGATATTACTTGAATGTGCCACCTGTTTGATTTCTTATTATGTGATTGGACTGTGTATTGTGAGTAGTGTAAACCAAATATTGGGGCTTTATTGTGATTGACTAATATATATATATATATATATGATGAATATTGTGAAGTAAAACTGAAAATTATTGAGTTATGATAATTCAGTAAGTATGAGATAGATGCTGTAATTTTTGAGTGAGGATTATTTTGTTATCATATAGGGAGGGTTTGACAAACCTAGTGATCCAGGGAAGTACAACTGAATGAGCCTGATCGTGGAGGGCTACAATCGAACCGTAAGGTAAGATTGATAGACCTTGGGGGTACATCTAGTTGGGAATTCCTAAGTGGATTAGTGGGTTATTCCCTAAGGCTGGGAGCTACCGTGCAAAATAGAGTACCCCGACCGTCGCGTATATGTATCTTGGGTTGAGTTGAGGGGATCTATGAGGACTTGGTCATTCATGAATTGTCCGTCCACTCTTGTAGTGGCATAGTATTAGGCCTCCTAACCAAGTACTTCAGAGTAGAATGGTACCAAGTGATGAAGAAGTATAGAGTATAGGACATGCATAACATTTTCTCCCCGTGACTTTTTTTTGTGATTGAATTAGATTAACCTTTGATATTACGTTCTGGAATGTTTCTCATGTTTGTGTTAATTTGATTACTTACGTGTTCTTCTCATTTACATTATACTATTACATAATTTCGATACTCACCCCTCGTTGTTTGTGTTTGGCGTTTGCGATGGACGTAGACGAGCTGCAAGCTGCAGATGAAGATGAATACTCTCAGAGTTTAAGAAGCCGTTGTTGGAACCAAGTTGGTTTTAAGTACTTAGGATTTTGATGTTTACAAAAGCACTCCATGTGACCTTATTTTTTACCTTGAATTTTTACATTAAATGCCACCAGAAGATAAAGGTTCCAGAAGTAGAAGATGAAGACACCACATAATGCATCCTGAAATTACTAGAAGATATCTTTGCTGGCCCAAATCAGAAGGAAGCAAAGTCAGAAGGAGACCTGGACCAGATCAGAAGGAAGCTTGTCAGAGGGAGACTTGATCCAGACCAGAAGGAATCATAAGTCAGACTTAGTTCTGAAGTTATTCTGACCAGAAGATGGCCTGGCAGTGAAATGATAAAACAACCCAAACTTGATCCAAACTTAATCAGAGGATAAATTAATGGGTCCTGAACAAGAGATTCAATCTAGATTTGATCTTGACCAGAAGATAGCATGGTTCAGGGTATGAAACTTAGCCCAGACCAGAAGAAATGATGTCCAGATTTGATCCAGACTTGATCCAAATCAGAAGGTAAAATGTCCAGACTGAAATATTATTTGTCCAGAATTAATTTCAGTTCACTCCAGACCAAGTCCAGAATTGGTCAAGATCAGAGAGAAGATATTCAGATCAATGGTTTAGATTTAAGTATATGGCCCAGTGTTGGCCGAGATCAGAGGATCACAACAGATCAGTTTGCTAGACCAGGTTGGCCGAGATCAGAAAATCAGAAAGTGTGGTCCAGGGTTGGCCGAAATCAGAGGATCACAACAGATCACTTAGTATGGTCCAGATGTGGACTAGCGCAGAAGATCAAACGGTCCAGATTTAATCATGAGGATTAACGGTGGAGATTTAATGAAATTTGATCAAAGTATTAAAAGGATTTGTTACAAAAATATGTTGAAGTCGTGTGGGAGTTCTAAAGCTGTTGGCGGGAAGAAACTAAAGACATGATTGGCCAGTTATTTTTGAAAGCAAATCTGAAGCTTAAAAAGATATGTTTTTTATTTAACTGAAGCCCGATTGGTCAAGATATTTTTGCAAGAGAATCCAGCAAGATACAGCTCGAAATTAAGCTTGGAAGAGGCCCTAATCTGCATCTATAAAAGGAGGCTCAAGGCAGAATACTTAGTATCAAAAATCAAACACTCAAGTTTTCAATGAGGTTAATTGTGAGTTCCAGCTTTCCAAAAGCAAGCACTCGTGTTATTTTCTTTCCCTTGTGTTACATCTAAGTTGTTGAAGTAGAGTCTACAATTTGAGGGAGTCAGAAGGGGTAGCAGATTACTTGGCAATTAGATTGAAGGCGTTGTAATTCCTTCTACAATCTGGGGTTGTCAGATTGGTAGGAGAAGACTTGACTTAGGAAGTCAAGGTGTTGTATTCCTCATGAGTCTAGGATTGTTAGACTGTTTGAGAAGACTGACTTGGAGGGTCAATGGAATTGTTGTAATTCAAGGTTTGAATTAGTGAAATCCTTCAAGGTGAAGGGACTGGACGTAGCCTCGTTAACGGTGAACCAGTATAAAATTCTGTGTTTTTATTTTTACTTTATATCCGCTGCTAACTCTGTTTTATTCATACATCAAGTTTTGTTTTAAAACTGCAAAAACAGAAAAAGTATTCAAGTTAGTCAAACACAATTCAACCCCCCTTCTCGTGTTTGCACCTTTAGCCGTCTCATCTTGAAGACTTTTATCATCTTCCTTATATTAATTTCATATTTGAACGTCTTTTATTTTGGGAAATTTCGCTCTGATACTGACATCGAGTTAGGACTAAATTTATAATTATCAGTAACTTATGTATGTGTGCTTCGAAAAGAATTTAATTTGATCACTGTTATGACTTTCAAATTGGTAAGCTGATGGAAACTTTGGATTATATTTCTTGTCCATGATTAAGTGATACTTTTGCCTTAAAGAAATCGTTCGAAAGTTTTATTTATTCATTTATTTTTTTTATATTTTATTATTTTTAAATTAAAATTTGAAGATAAAAATTTAAAATAAATTTGAGATTTAGAGTGTCACATTAATGGTATCAGAGCAGGTCTATCCAATCAAACCGTAAGTGTGTTATGTGTTCACTATGTTTCCTTGTGTGCTCTATTATGTGTGTGTTGTTACTATGATTGTTGTTGTGTTAGTAGTGTAGAACTAAGTTAGTTTCCTTTCTCCCTAAGTGCCCCACTGTTTTCAATTGGCCTATCTGATTGATGCAGGTAGTGATGGCTAGTGGGAGGAATGATGCTGCAATTGCTGAGGCTCTAGAGTCCATGGCATGAGTTACAATGCAGGCTCTACAAGCTTTGGCTGCATCCCAAGCTACTGCTCAAGCTGCACAGGTTGCTGCTCAAGCTAATAGTTACACTAGTGATCAAGGAAATGTGCAAATAAATGAGTTCATGGTGATGGATTGATTCCATAAGGCTAATCCTCCATCATTTGAAGGTCATTATAATCCAGATGGAGCCCAGAAGTGGTTGCAAGAGATTGAGAACATTTTTAGAGAAGTGGCATGTCTCGAAGGCCAAAAAGTGCGTTTGCGAACTTTTATGTTGACAGAAGAAGCTGAACAATGGTGGGATAATGCGCGTCAACGTTTAGATAATGCAGGGACTGCAATTACTTGGATAGTATTCAGAAACATGTTCCTAGTCAAGTATTTTCCTGAAGACATCCGCAATAGGAAGGAAATGAAATTTATCAAGTTAGAACAAGGTAATATGTTAGTGGCAGAGTATGCCGCTAAGTTTGAGGATTTGTCCAGGTACTATCCACTCTATGCAGGAGAAGCAGGAGAAAAGTCTAAGTGCATCAAGTTTGAAATGGGACTCAGACCATAAATCAAGAAGTAGGTTGGAATGCAAGAGATCCGTGATTTCCCTACCCTAGTGAATAAGAGTAGGATCTATGATGAGGATAGTTGTGCTGAAAAGGCACATTATCGAAACATTGGAACCATGAAGGACAAGAGGCCTATGCATCATAATAAGGGAAAACCTTACTCTTTCCCTCCTAGTAAATCTGAAAGTCGTTCGAATTATCACCAACACGGTTTTCCTGCTTGAAGAGGAAATGGTAATGGTATTGGAAAAGGAAATGAAAACAAGTATAGTTATAGGGTGGTAGAGGAAACCTGAATGGAAGAGGAGTTAGTTATGTGAATAGCAATAACATGAGTCAAGTCTCGAGCAACAACAGTAGTAACAGCAGTGATCCAGCTACTCCTATTCGATGTCACAAGTGTGGTAAGCAAGGTCATATGGCATTTGAGTGTAGAGATGTTGTAGTTACTTGTTTTAATTGTCAACAACAGGGCCACATCAGCACCACATGCCCCTATCCAAAGAAGACTCCCCAATCCAGAAACCAGAGTTCCCAAGCCAGCCGACCTATATCTAATGGAAGAGTCTTTGCCCACAGTGGTGCAGGAGTGTTTGAGAAAGACAACTTGATCCAAGGTACGTGTCTCATAAGTGATACTCCTTTGTTTGTGCTATTTGATTGTGGTGCTACTCATTCCTTTATGTCTCTTGATTGTGTTAGACGTTTAGGACTACCTATGTCTCGTTTACAGTATGACTTGATTGTGAATACCCCAACTAGTGACTCTGTTGACACCTCTAGTGTTTGTCATAATATTTCTATCCATGTGTGTGGAAAGGACTTCCGAGTTGACTTAGTATGTTTACCTTTACATCTAGTTGATGTGATCCTTGGTATGGATTGGTTATCTGCTAACCAAGTCCGCGTAGATTTTTTTAGTAAAACTATTGAGTTCATGGAACCAGAAGATATAGAGAAGCCTAGAATATATTCGCCAACCAAGTGAAGGTACTCTTGAAAGAAGATGCCTAGTAATACATGATCCTATCCTCGTTGGAACTTGAAGAAAAAGTGGTAGTACAAGATGTTCCTATTGTGCGTGAATTCCCTGAAGATGTCAATAGTTTACCACCAGAGCGTGAGGTTGAGTTTAACATTTACCTTGTACCAGGTACTTGACCCATATCCATGACACCATATAGGATGTCTCCCTTTGAATTGTCTGAGCTTAAGAAACAACTGGAGGAGCTTTTAGATAAACAATTTATAAGACCTAGTGTGTCACCATGGGGTGCACATGTGTTGTTGGTTAAAAAGAAGGATGGATCTATGAGGTTGTGTGTGCATTACCACCAACTTAATAAAGTGAAAATCAAGAATAAGTACCCACTACCTAGGATAGATGATCTTATGGACCAATTGAGAGGATCCTGCGTATTTAGTAAGATCGATTTGAGCTCAAGTTACCATCAGATTCGAGTGAAGTCTTCTAATGTCTCGAAAATCGCATTTAGGACCCGTTATGGCCACTATGAGTACTTGGTCATGCCTTTTGGTGTTACTAATGCACCAATGGTGTTTATGGATTACATGAACCGAATCTTTCATCCTTACCTAGACTCATTTGTGGTTGTGTTTATAGATGATATCTTAGTGTACTCTAAGACTAAGGAAGAACATGGCGAACATTTAAGGATAGTCTTGCAAGCCCTTAAGGAAAAACAATTATTTACCAAGCTATCAAATTGTGAATTTTGGTTAGAGGAAGTAAGTTTCCTATGACATGTAATTTCAAAATGAGGAATAGCTACTGATCCTGCTAAGGTAGAGAGTGTCTTAGATTGGAAAACACCAAAATCAGTGACTGAGATTAGGAGTTTTCTAGGACTGGTAGGTTATTATTGTAGATTCATAGAAGGATTCTCCAAGTTGGCCTTACCTTTAACTAAGTTGACCCGGAAAGGGGAATTGTTTGTGTGGGATACCCATTGTGAGAATAGTTTCCAAGAGCTTAAGAAACGATTGAGCTCTGCACCAATCTTTGTGTTACCTAACCCGAGCGAACCCTTTGTAGTACATTGTGACGCATGTGGCTCAGGATTAGGTGGAGTGCTTATGCAGGATGGAAAAGTCGTAGCATATGCTTCTAGGCAACTGAAGATTCATGAGAGGAACTACCCTACCCACGACTTAGAACTAGCAGCAGTTGTCTTTGTACTTAAGATGTGGAGACACTATTTGTATGGATCTAGATTTGAGGTTTTTAGTGATCATAAGAGCCTTAGGTACCTTTTTGACCAAAATGAATTGAATATGAGGCAACGTATGTGGATGGAATTTGTAACAACCAATCTATTTGTTTAAGTTTAGAATTTAATTAATGGGACTGTTAATTTGAATATATATATATATATATATATATATATATATATATAAATAAGCAGTTTAAAATTTGATTAATTAAGGAAGGGGCACTAGGGTAATATTTAAATAAGGGAAGGGCAAAAAGGGAATTTCTAATTTTTATTTTTCTCAAAACACTCCCACACCAACACTGATCGGGGATTCTGGATTCTTATGGCACGCATATGAGCATAACCAAACACCCACACCCCTGCACATCTCAAACTGCCAAAATAAGGGAACGCCCCCTCATGCATGTTGAAGATCTTCCAATATCCTTCATCTACTCATCTTAAGCTTTTGTTCACATCTATTTATCTCAAACGATTAAACCCAAATGCAAGTGAGTTCGAATTCTTGTTTTCCGATTTTATTTTGTTAACGTTGATTTATATGTTTATGTGAGTCTAAGTTTATATATTGACAATCAATTTGAAACATGCATGCAAGCAATCTGTTGAAAAAAAAGTATAAATAAATAATTTTACAGAAATTCAGAATTTGTGTAAATTTATTTTAATATATTAGTTTATAATTTTGGTGAAGTAGTGATTCGGTGCAGGTACATATTAGCCATCATTTTTCATAATTATTCAGTTTAACTACGTACCTCATTTAATATGGGAGTGAAGTAGTTTTGACCAAGTAAATTTAGCCACATATAATTTATTGAAAATTTAAGCTTATCTATGTGAATTTATTTGTTAATTTAGAACTGTGTATGTTGTTGTGTCTCTAGTTGTGATGTTGTGAATGAATAATATGTTAAGAAAAATTTAATCAATGGCGTATAACTAGATTTAAGGTGAAGATGCTTGTCGAGTACAATTTCTACTCGTTACTGCTACATCTGATGTGTATATGAAACTGATATGTTACTTTAGTATGAGCGTTTGGGGTACTGAAATTATTTAAATAAATTATTTTGGGTTATTGTGGATAGATTAACCAAATCTGCTCATTTCATTCTGATAAACATAACTTATTCTATGGAAAAGTTAGTTGAATTATACATAAAGGAAATTGTTAAGTTGCATGGAATCCCATCAAGTATAGTGTCAGATAGAAACCCTAGATTTACCTCTAAATTATCACCCACAAACAGATGGTCAAACTGAAAGAACCAATCAATCCCTGGAAGACTAATTGAGAGCTTGTGTGTTGGAACAAAGTGGAAGTTGGGATAGCTTTTTTCCATTTATAGAGTTTACCAATAACAATAGTTTCCACTCTAGCATTGGAATGACCCCTTTTGAGGCGTTGTATGGAAGAAGGTGTAGAACCCCTCTGTGTTGGTTTGAGACAGGCGATAACCTTGTGTTAGGACCCGAGATTGTCCAACAGACTACTGAAAAAGTAAAAATGATTCAAGAAAATATGAGAGCGTCTCGGAGTAGACAAAAGAGTTACCATGATAAAAGAAGGGAAGACCTCGAGTTAGAAGAAGGTGATCATGTATTTCTGAGAGTTACTCCAACAACTGGGGTTGGCCGGCCGTTAGAAATGCGAAAGCTTACTCCTCGGTTTATAAGACCCTACCAAATTCTAAAACGTTTCGGTAACGTAGCATATCAGATCGCGTTGCCTTCGTCTCTTTCTAATCTTCATAGTGTCTTTCACGTGTCTCAACTTCGCAAGTACATTTTCGATCCTTCAAATATAATCGAGTTAGACAAAGTCCAAATAAAAGAGAATCTAACTTTTGATACCTTACCGCTACGGATTGAGGACCAGGAAGTCAAGGAATTAAGGGGGTAAGACAATTTCATTGGTTAAAGTTGTCTGGGGAGGTGCTGTTGGTGAAACTGCTACGTCGGAAGTTGAAATTTAAATGTGTGATTCGTATCCAGAGTTGTTTTCCTTAGGTAAATTTCGAGGACGAAATTTTTTTTTACAGGGGGAGAAATGTGACACCCCAATTTCTTATTATTATATTTTAATTATAAAATATAATGCACAACTAATATTATCCGTATGTTGACATGTGCGATAATTTCCTTCGTGTTTGTCCTACGTGTTCACCCTAATGATTTATTTAAATTATTAATATTAATAATATTCAATTTGTTTTAATATATATATATATATACACACACACATATATTTATATAAAAAGAAAATAAGAAGTAAACGTGTGTGTTGCTACATTAGTCTATTAACTTAAGCACTGGTAGAGTGGGTTTATGAATGTAATAATAATAATCATAATAATAATAATATTAATAATAATAAGGGTCATGGGCTAAGTGTATAGGTTTGATAATTCGCCTAATAATTTACCTAATACTACTAGTACGTATAGATAGGTATATAAGTGAATGAAGGAGGGTGTCGTGCATCCCGTGTCTCTGTTTCCCAGTTCTATTAGGAAGAAAAAAAAATTGAATTGACTACTGGCCTGTTGCATCCATCCGCAACTCTTAATATCAAAATCATACATTGATTTCAAAGACTAAGCTGTTAGAGACGGTGATTGGCGAAGACGCGACACATTACATGAACGGACCAGCTTCGTTGAGAAAAATCTTCACCCAAGGTAAAGGGTGAGATGAGGTTCGATATTATGAGTATAAAATGACATGAGATGAACGGGAATACTGAAATTCTCATATATTCATCCGGGGCTTACTACGTATGGTCGAGTCCTATTGAGTGATAATAATTAATTAATAATATATGAATGGTAATAGTGAGGACTAAAATATATTTTAGCAACCTATAGAATTGCTGTGAATTTATGTATATCAAGATTACATGCTGATTGTTATTGTATGAATGATATGTACTTGAGTGTTCTTGTAACTTGATTGAAATTATGATATTACTTGAATGTGCCACCTGTTTGATTTCTTATTATGTGATTGGACTGTGTATTGTGAGTAGTGTAAACCAAATATTGGGGCTTTATTGTGATTGACTAATATATATATATATATATATATATATATATAATGATGAATATTGTGAAGTACAATTGAAAATTATTGAGTTATGATAATCTAGTAAGTATGAGATAGATGCTGTAATTTTGGAATGAGGATTATTTTGTCATCATATAGGGAGAGTTTGACAAACCTAGTGATTCAGGGAAGTACAACTGAATGAGCCTGATCGTGGAGGACTACAATCGAACCGTAAGGTAAGATTGATAGACCTTGGGGGTACATCTAGTTGGGAATTCCTAAGTGGATTAGTGGGTTATTCCCTAAGGCTGGGAGCTACCGTGCAAAACAAGAGTACCCCGATCGTCGCATATATGTGTCTCGGGTTGGGTTGAAGGGATCTGTGAGGACTTGGCCATTCATAAATTGTCCGTCCACTCTTGTAGTGGCATAGTATTAGGCCTCCTAACCAAGTACTTCAGAGTAGAATGGTACCAAGTGATGAAGAAGTATAGAGTATAGGACATGCATAACATTATCTCCCTGTGACTGTTTTATTGTGATTGAATTAGATTAACCTTTGATATTATAGTATGGAATGTTTCTTAGGTTTGTGTTAATTTGATTACTTACGTGTTCTTCTCGTTTACATTATACTGTTACATAATTTCGATACTCACCCCTCGTTGTTTGTGTTTGGCGTTTGCGATGGACGTAGACGAGCTGCAAGCTGCATGTGAAGATTAATACTCTCAGAGTGTAGGAAGCCGTCTCATTTTGAAGACTTTTATCATCTTCCTTCTGTTAATTTCATATTTGAACGTCTTTTATTTTGGGAAATTTTGCTCTGATAGTGACATCGGGTTGGGACTACATTTATAATTATCAGTAACTTATGTACGTGTGCTTCGAAAAGAATTTAATTTGATCACTGTTATGACTTTCAAATTGTTAAGTTGATGGAAACTTTGGATTATATGACTTGTCCATGATTAAGTGATACTTTTGCCTTAAAAAAATCATTCGAAAGTTTTATTTATTTATTTTTATATTTTATTATTTTTAAATTAAAATTTGAAGAAAAAAATTTAAAATTATTTTGGGATTTAGAGTGTCACAATACTCACATCCGTTCTAAACACATGATGTGGTTGGGGCAGAACTAAGGCTCATGAGACATCCATATATAATAAACCTACTCAATCTACTTATTTTATCAAGAGTCAAAACCCCATTTTATCTTAATTCACAATTTCGTGGATTACCAACTCAACTTGCAGTAATGACGAGTTCTTGTTGTTCAACATGTAAACATCTGGATAAAATACAAATAGTTAAGAAAAGTAAAGTTTCTATGACACTAAGTAGAAATAGAAAATTTGGTATACATTTACCGATTGGGGACGATTATAAACGATGAGAAAGAAGTATGGTTTGCAGCTCTTTGAATTTTTGATCGAACAACAGTAAACAAAATCGAAATCAATTTAGATTTTGTGACATCCTAAATCCCAAAATAACATATATAGTAATTTATACTAGATTTTTTTGAACAAAATTCGCAACGGATAAAGAAAATATATTTCGAAGAAAATAAGAAATTTTATAACCAATTTAGGATATCACATTCCTCTAAATACAGATGAAAAAATTCAACTTTTTTCCTTTTTTAAAACAATGTAATTTCAATGAACTTGACTTAACTATAATTTCTTGATTTATATCCAAAAACTTACTAGTACTTATAAGGTTTTCATAAAAAAGTATTTTCTAATTAAATAAGTGAAAGTAGAATACAAATTACAATTCTTAATTCCCGGTATCACCTATCAGAGCGGGGTTTCTCCCAAATTTGAACTTCAAGGCTCATTAACGTGTAATAACTGCGATTTCGCAAACGCCAGTCAAACACAAACAACAAAGGAGGTGAGTTTTGAAATCATGTTGATAGTATAATATAAGTAAGAAGAACACGCAATTAATCATAATAAATCGTATCATTATACAAACACTCTTCAAGAAAAAAAATTATCACATTATAAAGTCAAAATCACTCAAGAGAAATCAATACATTTCACTATAACATCAAATCAGTGGTACCGATACAAATCACTATAACATCAATACATTTCACTCAAGAGAAAAACATCACATTATTGCACACAATACATATTAATCACAACAAAACAATCATAAGAAGATGCAATGTTATGCATGAGCTTAGAGTCTACTTCACAATGTGGTACCATTCTAACTCTGAAGTACTTGGTTAGGAGGCTTGATACTATGCCACCATCCCGGTGGAAGGACAATTCAAATTGGCTCTGTCCTCATAGATCTACTCAACTCAACCCGAGACACATATATGCGAAAGTCGAGGTAAACTTGTGTTGCATGGTAGCTCCCGACATTTGGAGTGCTACCTCCAAGTCACCTACGAATTCCCCACCCAAATACCTCCAAGGTCTAACAATCTTGCCCTAAGGCTCAACAGCAGACCTCCATGATCAGACTCATTTAGTTGTACTTCCTCGGGATCACTAGGCTTGTCAGGCCCTACCTATAGGATGACAAAATAATATCCACTTCAAAAATTCACATCAACTTCAAATATTCCAAACATCTATTTTCTTCCCTCGTTAGCCTAGACTACTCCATTAAGAGTATCATATTTAGCACACCTTGGAATCATCAATATTTCATCAATTATAGAGTACTTCAATATTCTCATCACAAATTCATAACGTCACTATCATTAATCATATCTCATCACATAAACTCGTCACAATTTTATAGCATCACTATCATTAATCATACATCATCACATAAACTTATCACAAATTTATAACATCATTATTATTAATTATACATCATCATAATCACATAAACTTATCAAAATGCATCCATATTTTATTATCATATCACATAAACCTGTCTATTCAATCATATACATAAAATTCATTGACACCCAATATCACAACAATATCAAATACCACACATTTAACAAAATTAAATCAATCAACAACTTATAAATATTTCTTTTCCACATTTTATTCTCACAATTTCCAAATTTGCACATTAATTAATTTATCCCTCAAAGGTTACATAGTAAGCCCCGATGAATCGTTGGAAAATACAATTTTCCTGTTCATCTCACAATATATTATACTCATGAATTCAAACGTTCTCTCACCCCTTACCTTATTTCGCTTTCACACGCGAATACGATTCCACGAGCAAATACCCTTTGTTCTTTGACTCTTTGTCCTTCAGTCGATCTAACTCGACAGTTTATGGGTAAATGTCAAAAATAAATTAGGAGAAGACACTCTAAAAACTAATTTCGAAATTCGGTCAAGGAAATTTACCGTAAATCAGAAAATCAATCAGTGGATAATACAGCCATTTTTCACACGATCGTTTTAGTGTTGGTTTCACTTAAATCGGACTTACAGGTAGAAGAACGGTGCAAAATAACGAATTCCACAAACAGAAGGTATTTTATGGAGAAATTGGGATCATTAAAAATTTGGGAAAGTGTGTTTAATTGAATAACTAAACGAGTTAAACAACATAGTAAAATTTGAACTAAAATGGAGAAAGTTTTCTGGAACAATTATGGATCATTAGTGCTGATTTTGTTCCTTTTCTCTCACGTTTAATACTGTCTTGCGGCTGCTCCTCTTTTGTTTTGTTTCTTTTCAATTAGTTTTTCTTTTAATTATTTAATTAGGGTTTACATTTGTATATGAGTCTAACCCATAAAACACAATTTAATTACTACTTTCTTTTATTATTATTTTTTAAAAAATAAAACCAACAATTATCAAAACTAATTTTTATTAATATTTTTTTAAACACAATTTAATTTATAAAATATAACTACTATTTTAAAACTAATAGTATATAAAATAAAATAATTAAAGTAATTAATCTTTTAAAATACATTCATAACAAAAACTCTCATATTCAAATTAATCACTATAATTATACTTATTTTTTCAAATACTCACATTAAATTACTACGATCGTTAGAAAATATTTGAAATTATAAAATAAATAAATATAATATCAATATTTTATATTAATTAATAAATCAAAATAAATATATATAAAATCACAATGCCATAACAAGTATATAAAAATCAAGAAAATCAAATACAATATTACCACTATCTCAAGATAATTATTTATAAAATAAATAACTAAAAATAGAAAATAGTTATAAATAATTGGAATATAACTACTTGCACACTTAACATCAGTTGCACACTTAACATCAGTCAAACACATTGTATAATATCATATTAATTGTTTACGCGCATATACATGTAAAATCGCCTAAAATCTTATTCTTTAAAATATAACACTAAAATACTATTTTAAAAAATAGATAAAATAATAAAATATAATATTTGTTATTTATATTACTCATTTAGTCCAATATGTATAAAAGTAACACATCATCTAAAGCACCCATATAACGAAAATTAATCCCAAAATTTATCAACATGTATTCTAAAATAATTTTAACATCTAATTAACTATTTAAAATTATATTTCATTAATAAAATAGTTTATCTTAAAATTAGACGTGTTACACATTTGTATTTATGAGATACTTGAACTTACCAATTTGAACACCTACAAATCAGTGAAGCTAAGACTATTGTAAGTAGCTAGACTAAGTGATATGATGGTTACCGAAAGATAGTATTCAAATTTGACTAAGCAAAACTTAGGAAAACTGATATTTTTTTAAATCTAGTCAATAACCAATCAATTAGCAACAAACTCTAATCAATTAGTAGAGTGAAAACATAATGAATCGATTAGTCGACTTATTCTAATTGATTAATCCCTTTCTTAATCTATTAATATTTTTTATTAATATAGTAAGTGTCTTTAAAACAATTATTTACTATTTGTAACTATCCTATATTAATGTCTATACATCCAAACATCTAATAATTTACACAACTAACTTTTAAGGGTTTAAAACTAATTAATTAAAAATTGGGATATTACTCTTAATACATCCAGTACAACATTTTCCTTCCTCAAAATATATTGCATCTCAAATTCTTAGTCCTTAATGAGATTAGATGATTGGCCTCAAAAGTAGATACAACCAAATTTTACATTTTTTAAGGAATCAAATAGAAATACATTAATTGGCCATTGGCTATTGAAAACATAAAGAAAAAGATGCACAAATCTAATAGGCTTAAATAAGTTATGGTGTGGAAAATAAAGTCAACCTTAAAAATCTAAGAGATTGACAATAAATACCTTATTATATATGCCCATACCTTCTTTTAGGCAACTTTCTACAGTGTCGAAATTTGATGTACATCACACATATCAACTATTTTTTAATGTTATTTTTCATACCATATTGGGTATATCACAGGCCACAAACTTTAGCAATAGATAAGCCCAATTTTCATTTGGTTCAACACAAAACAACCCAATACCATTTCCAGACCCAAACTTATGGAAATTACAAGCTAAATGTCTCCATCGCTCAACCCTTTCTAGCAACACTAATTGTGAATCAACGGTGTTGAAGGCTTTGATCAGGCAACCTAAAAGAAAGTTTTACCTCATACCCCCAATTATACTTATATCCCACATATTTTTTAAAATGTCAATTATACCTTGCATTTTTTTTTATTATTTTGATTAAAATTCACTTTTTCTTTTTACCTTCCAAAGATTTCCGGAACCCAAAAAAATAAGATTTCCAGTAAGTAAAAAGTTTTCGGATAACTTTTTCCAAGTTTTCCAATACTTAAGGCTTCTACCGGAAAACTTGGATAAAGTTTTCTGAAAAATAAGTGTGCATTTAACACTACCAGAAAACTTCCTTCCAAATTTTTCGGAAGTATTTTTTTTCCAATTTTTTTTATAGTTTTTTTTTAAATTTTTTTTATAGTTTTTTTTTTATTTTTATTTTTTATTTTAAATTTTGATAGATATGGATAATCCACTAGTATTATCTGATAAAACATGCGTTGATACTACCAACGTTTTTAACACATAATAGGTATAAATAATTATAATTACTACCGTAAAAATCTATTATTGTGATAAATTATTATAATTTATTTTATATTTTATTTCAGATATTTGATACACGAGAAGCTATTGTGAATTGGGCTAGAGAAATCAGTATAAAACACAAAGTGACCGTTATCATCACAAGATCAGATAAAGAGACTGCAGAAAAAGGGAGGAGAAATAAATTAATATTAGGTTGTGATAAAGGAGGAAAATACAAGGGTGTTGATAGTTTAACTCGAAGTTCAACAAAAAAGTGTGGTTGTCCTTTCAAGCTTAGATCAAAACCATTAAAAGATAGTTCATGATGGACAGTAAAAGTAATTTGTGGAGTTCACAACCATGAATTACCTGATACTTTGGAGGGACATGCATTTGTTGGACGTTTAGATGAAGAAGAGAAAAAACATGTTCACGACTTAACAAAATATAATGTTGCACCGAAGCACATATTACTCTATTACTCTCATTGCAAGACCAAGATAAGAACAATGTTACTCAAATCTCACAAATATATAAACAGAGGAGTATCATTCGATTGAAGGTGAGAGGTCATAAGACAGAGATGCAACATTTATTCAAGTTAATTGAAGATACAAAATATGTGTGTTGGAATAGAAAGCGGGAACACTCAGATGTTGTGAAAGATATTTTTTGGGCTCATCCAAATTCGGTGAAATTGTTGAATTTGTTTCCTATTGGGTTAATTATGGACAACACCTACAAAACCAATAAATACGAATGCCATTACTTGAAATTGTTGGTATGACATCAACAGAGATGACATTTGTGGTTGAATTTGCTTATTTGGAATGCGGGCGGGAAGAAAACTTTTGTTGGGCATTAGAGAGGCTAAAAGAACTGTTTGTTACCCAAAATAATTTTCCTCATGTAATTGTGACAGATAGAGATCTTGCTTTAATGAAAATAGTTGGTAATGTATTTCCACATGTTGTTAATTTTCTTTGTCAATTTCATATCGACAAAAATGTTGGAGAAAAATGCAAGCAACATGTCTTAAAGGATAGACAAGAGTCAGTATTGAATATGTGGAAAGACGTTATGTATTCCAGTGATGAAAAAGAGTATATAATTCGCTTGCACATGTTTGAGCAATCATGTGTCGATTGTAAAGTGTTTGTTGATTATGTGAAAGAAACTTGGTTGACTCCTCATAAGCAACGATTTGTTGAAGCATGGACAAATCGAGTCATGCATTTGGGAAACACAACGACTAACACGTATGACATCTCACTATAAAAATTCCATTTTGTAATTTTACTATATATTGTTGGATTGCTCCATGGTGACAATTTACATGTAATGATAGGGTTGAGTCAGCTCATTGGAAACTGAAGTTAATGTTGGAAAACAACATGGGTGACGTGTAGATGTTGGGAGGCCATGAACAACATGATAAGGTTGCAACATGAAAGAATCAGGGCCTCATTTTAGAAAAGTTTTTATGGTGAAGCACACGAACACAACAATCCATTTTATCAGAGATTGAATACATTTGTATCAAAAGAAGCTAAAACACGTATTGCTGAAGAATACGAGAAAGTTGAATCGGTGGGTGCCGACAAATCGGTATGTGGGTGCTCTCTCAGAAGCACATACGAGTTACCCTGTGCTTATGAATTGGCACAATATGAATTAATGGGTGAACCAATTCATTTAGATTATATGCATATTCAATGGAGGAAATTAAGCATGGAATGTGAACACTCAAGACGCAGAAGATAAATCAGAGTTAGATATGTCTGTTGAGATGGATGCCTTGTGGAAACGCTTTCGATCACTTGATGTTATAGAAAAAAGGGTGTTGAAGAGTAAGGTGCGTGAACTTGCTTTTCCAACTACAAGTTCAACGTGTCCACCACCTGAAAAGGTTCAAACCAAAGAACGGGTGCAGAAGAGTAAGTCTAAGAAGCGGGATGGATATGATGTATATCGAGACCCTTCTTACTTTGAGCATGTTAATGCAACATATTGTGAAGATCCTAGTTCCCAACCATCTCAATTATCAAAGAAGAGACATTCTCTTTCATCAAAGAAACAACCCTCTCAATCATCTCAATCATCAATACATTTGTTCTTGAGACAATTTCCTGATGTTATTCAACCATACATTGATCACATATTTAATGTGATAGCAGATGAAAATTGTGGCTATCGTGCTATTGCATCACTACTTGGACACAGTGAGGAATCTTGGTCTTTGGTCCACCACGAATACAAGAAGGCTGTATTCGAATACAGAGTGTTGATTCTGCACTGATTTGGCTTCTGTATTCGAATACAAGGAAGCTGTATTCGAATACAGATTCGTATTTTCCAGAAATCTCAATTTTAAACACTGTTGTATGAATTTTAAGAGTTGGGGGAAAAACTTATGATAATTAAGAATGGAATTGTGAGATAATGTAAATTGTTAATGATTGCTTGACTGTTTAATCATGGTTGTGATGATGATGATGATATTGACTGTGTTGAGATGTTTTGAAAAATGATGGAAATGTTGAAATTTCCTGATAATGCACACTGTTTCAGTGAAGAGAAAACACTGCATATTCATGCATTTGCATAGTCAAGTGGTACCCGCGATGGGCCACAGAGTAATGCGTAAACGTGCTGATCTGTTGAGCGATTGCACGAGTGCTGGTCTGTTGAGCGACTGCACTGGTACTGATCTATTGAGCGACTGTACCCTGAAATGCGCAAAAACATGCTGATCTATTGAGTGATTTCACGAGTGCTGGTCTATTGAGCGATTGTACTGGTACTGATCTGTTGAGCGATTGTACCTGAGTATATGTCAAACGTGCTGGTCTGTTGAGCGACTGCACGAGTGCTGGTCTGTTGAGCGACTGCACTGGTGCTGATTTGTTGAGCGATTGCACCCTGGTCTTGAGGGCTGTTAAAGTCAAACATAATTAAAATGTGCTGGTCTATTGAGCGACTGCACCTTAGTAATTCCAAGAAATTGTATACATGAGCATATACATATTGCATTGGGGGATTGACCGGTGGGTCATGATTTGGTTATATGACGATGGTTGGAAATTGATGTGTGTGAGTACTTTATGAAATCTGATTTTCTGATAAATGATTGTGATTGCTGAAGTGTTGGCTGTACTTACCACATATTTTTCATAATAATAGGTTGCTGTTTTGAAAAGGTATATCTGTCATGAAATTTCAAATGAGCATCCTAAATATTCATCATTGTCATATGTTATACCATGGGTGTATCTGTTCTGTGATATAAATGCTATATGCTTATTTGTTAATTTCGGTCGGTGACCATTTACTATTATATGTGGAATTTGGGCTTTGCCCTCATATGCCCCCCAAACCCATGACACCCGTGGGTCTCGAGACGACGGAAACGTCGCTTGACTTCATTGATCGTTCTGTGCCTACTGCTTGGGTATACGACCCTACCTCAAGCAGGGCTACATACACGGGGAGATTGAAGAGGACCTGTAGGACCAATGGAGTGGTGTACTACGTGGAGTACAGCTATGCGAGGATTAACTTTCCTGTGCCTTCTCGTTTGATATTGGAGGCGCACGAAATTTTTTATGATGCGGAGGAGCCAGCTAGAGGGGTTAAGACAGAGGCCACCGTAGGAGTGGTGACTCCTAACCCGGTGATTGGTGGGGATGTACGTGATTCTGATGCGGAAGAGAAGAACGAAGAACCGAAGCTAGTAGCAGCTAATATTCCGGGTCCGTCTAGGATATCCGATGATTGTTATGAGATTCCGGCACCGCCGGAGCGACCGAGACTGTGCATTGATCTGATTTTAGAGGAGACGGATCCCTCTCTGTATGATGAGGAGGAGGAGGTTACATCGAGGCGAGCGGCGGAGTCGGATGAGACTTGTTTGGGATGCGGAGGAAATCCGTGCTACTGTAGCTTTAGTGCATGATCAGTTAGATTTGATGTATAGGATTTTGAGCTGGAAAATGTAATTTGTTTTATTTTGGAAATTATTGTACCAACTAACTTATTCCGCACTCTGATATTTTCTTTTGGAATGATATGACATTGTTATCTTTTGAAAATGTCTTAATGTTTATTATTAAACTTCCAAAATTAAGTACTTAGTGATATTACGATGAAGTTATTTTATTACGTTCATCGATTATTCTACGACGTACTATTTTATGAAATGAATTAAAGGAAATTTTATTTCAATTCCTTTGAAGTAATAAGTTGGAAAATCATTTTAACTATTTATTAAAAAAAAATACACTCGCACTGTGTTTTAAACTCGGGGTGTTACAATTTCAGTTAAAGGTAAAGAGAAGCTTGTGTAAATTGAAGAAAAGCTTGTATGGGCTCAAGCAAGTACCTCGACAATGGTACAAGAAATTTGATTCTTTCATGGAGAAAAATGGGTATGGTAAAACTACTTATGACCATTGTGTGTTTTGTCAAGAAATTTTCTTATGGTGATTATATTATTCTCTTGTTATATGTGGATGACATGTTGATTGTTGGTCATGACACTAAGAAGATTCAATCTCTAAAGAAATATTTGAACAAGTCTTTTGCAATGAAAGACTTGGGTCTTGCAAAGAAAATTTTGGGCATGAGAATTACTTGTGACAGGAAGAATGATAAATTGTAGTTGTCTCAACACAATTACATTGAGAAGGTATTAGAGAGGTTTAACATGAGAAATTGCAAACCTGTTAGTACTTCATTTGCTACTCATTTCAAATTGAATTATGATGAATGTCCTACAAGTGAGAAAGATAGATAAGAGATCAAGAAGGTTCCTTATGCATCTGTAATTGGTAGTTTGATGTATGCTATGGTTTGCACAAGGCCAGATATTGCTCATGTAGTTGGAGTTGTTAGTCGGTTTCTCTCTAATCCTAGTAAAGATCATTGATAAGTAGTGAAGTGAGTTCTCAGATACCTCAGAGGCACTTCCAAAGTATGTTTATGTTATGGAAGTGGTGAACTTGTGTTAGATGGCTACACAGATTTAGATATGGCAGGTGGTGTTGATTCTAGAAAATTCTCTTTTGGTTATATGATGACGTTTGCAGAGGGAGTTGTGTCTTGGCAATCAAGGTTACAAAAGTATGTTGCTTTATCCACTACTGAAGCTAGGTACATTGCAACAACTGAAGCTTCCAAAGAACTCTTGTGGATGAAGAAATTCCTACATGAGCTAGGCCTCAAGCAAGACAATTTTTTGTTATTTTGAGACAGTTAGAGTGCGATCCATCTCAGCAAGAATTCGACTTTTCATGCAAAGTCGAAACATATTGAGGTGCGGTATCATTGGATACGAGATACACTTGAAATGAAGTCATTTTCAATTGAAAAGATTCATACCGATGAGAATGGTTCAAAAGTCTTACCTGTGTCAAAGATGATATGTTGTAGAAAGAAGTCCGACATGGTTGAGTAGTACCTTCCCACTTGAGCCGTGAGGGAGAGATTTGTTGAATGGACTCACTCTTCAAATGGAACCTACAAATTTTACTAGTAGTAATATTATTATTATTGTTAAAAGAAAAAGAAAAAAAAAAGAAAGGGATTCTTTTTGAAATCCTTATGCCGGAGAAAACAAAGGAATAGCGCCGCTAGATAGAAAAAGAAAGGAAGCTAACAAGATAAAGAAAAGCAATGGCAGTAGTAACAAGAAGAAGAAAAAGCTTGGTTTCAGTGGTAATGAGTTTGTAGCAAACTTGTTTCGTTTGGTTTATAATTTTAGTATATTATTTATACCATTGAGTTTGTTCTTTTAATATACAATGTTAGTAGTTTTACCTTATTTGAGAGTTATTTTGAAATATCCACTTTAGTGGAAGATTGTTTGTTATTTTGTTTGATTTCTACCTTTTTTTGTGACACCTACTGTTGATTGATGTTCCCTAGTATTACTAAGAAGATTGTGGTGTACCAATTAATTATTATAGTGGAAGGTTTTACTGTCAATTATTGTTGCTATGTAGAATTGTATTTTCTATTTGACCATTTATCTGCATTGGTGGAGAAAAAATATTTTAGAAAAAATATTTTGTATTAAAATAATTATCTTTGGTTTTTCTCAATAGACAAGAATGGCGACTTACGGCTAATCCTAATAGTCTAATCACTCCCTTCTTGAGAGCTAAATATTTTTCTACAAGTGATTTGTTTGGATCCAAGGTTGGACATAATCCTAATTTTGTGTGGAAGAGTATTTGTAGTGTAAAGTCCTTCGGGAAGGTAGTTGTTGGTGTATTGTTCCCGGGGATAGCATTAATATTTAGGATTGGATTTGGCTTAGTGATGGACCCATGATCCCAAAACCCCAACATATTAATGCATCAATAGCACATCTTGGAGTTGCCCACATCCTAAACCCAACTTCTAAAGATTGGAACGTCTCCCTCATACACTCCTTGTTCAATCACGCTACAGCTAGCAAAAATTTTAGTACTCCCTTGTTTAATTAGGTAAGGGAAGATAAGCGTGTGTGAAAAGCTAAAAAATCATGGAGTGTACTCAGTTCGAAGTGCATAACGAATCTGTACGTATTAACGATGCAATAGATTCATCTCAGCTTGGTATGGAAGGTAAATGGCATCTTATTTGGCGGCTTAAAGTTCCTCAGAAGGTGAAAAACCTCTTACGAAGGGTGTGTCACCAGAAGTAGATTTCGGATAGTGGCTGAAATCAGTTGGCTTTATTTGTTGTAATATGATGGAGTATGTGCCAGCAAAGAAATAATTGCATTTGGAAAATGTAGTGGAGTCTCCTATGCAAGTGTGCATGCGTGGAAGTCATCTCCTTGACGGGTGGCAGCATGCTCAAAGTGTAAGGCATCCGCGTGAGTAATCATGCGTCTGATGTATCTAGCAGGTGGATTAAACAAGTAACAGGTACGTACAAGTGTAATATAGGCATATGTAGATATTTATTTATTTTTTTTAGAAATTCTCATGAGTTTGTTAAGAGACAAGTTAATCAACGTGTTCATACTTAGCCATATCTTTACCTAGTGTTATAAGTTTATTCTCTTCAAAAAAAAAAATTAACTTAGTTGAAGTTTTGATCCATTTATTTTTAACAATTCACAAAATTGATCTCTTATTTTAAAAATCGACAATTTTTTTTTTTTAGATTTTTCAATTAAAAATGAAGATTTGACATATTTTAAATGATTTTGCATACAATTTCATGATATATAACTATCTAGATGCATTAATTATTCATGTCATTAATTAAATTATAAAAATTATGAAATTGAAAGTTAAGTTTTTAAAGAATTTTATTGCGATTTCATGTTTTAATTATTTTACATTATCGTACCATATGTCGTGTTATTTAAAGATGTCATATCACAATTTTTTTAATTAAAAAATCAGAATAACGAACAAAACTGTCATAATTTAAAATAGAAAAACCAATTTCATGAAATAGTAGAAATAAGAAGACTAAAATTGCAATTAACTCAAAAAAACTTATAAGGTATAAACTTTGTTTGGTAGCACTTAATTGTAAATTTATAACTTATAGCATTTTTCTATAAAGCTAATTCAAGTAGCTTGTGAGATAATAGTTTATCATTTTTTCTTTCAATTTTATCGTTATTATTGTAACTAAAATTCTTTTTTATCCTTCATAATTTATATAAAAAATTTAAAATTATTTTAATAAACAATAATTTGAAATAAATAATTTATTTATTATAACGTAAATAAATAAACTAGTTAACTAAATAAAAAATATACGATTGATAAATAATTTATTTATTATAATTTTAAATTATTTATAAATAATAAAATTAAACAAATTAATATTTTAAAGTAAAGAATTTGTTTTATTTAATTTAAAAGGCTTAATTACAATTTTGGTCAATCTATCATTATCAATTTACGTAATTAATCTCCTATTTTAAAAATCGACATTTTTAGTCAATTTATCAGATTTTTGAATTAAAAAAAATAACGATTTGACATATTTTAAATGACGTGATATACAATTCTATAATATAGAACCATCTAGATGCATTAATTATTCATGTCATCAATTAAATTAAAAATATGAAAAATTTCAAGTTGAAAGCTAAGTTTTTAAGGCATTTTATTTCAATTTCATAGATGATAATCATTCTACATTATCGTATCATATGTCATATTATTTAAAGTATCCATCATTGTTTAGTTAAAAATTAGAGAGAGATCAAAATTACCAACTTTTAAAATAGGCAGATCAATTTCATAAATCAGTAAAAATAAGATAACTAAAACGGCAATTAAACCAATTAAAAACAAATAAAACAGATAAATAAATATAAAACATATCAGATCGATAATTTTTAAATTATTATTAAAATAAACTTTAAATTACTACTTTTAAAATATTTTAAACATTAATTAATAAAATTCATTTTTAATTAAAAATACCCTTTATATAATTTTACATTTTTAAATTACTTGAACTACTAAATTTACCAAACATTAAATTAGTTTAACAACTATCAACTAATTTCGAAATTTTACGAAAGAGAATTTTTGTATACAAAAGCTACACAAACTAACTAATCTTCCTAAATTGTAAGTTAAAATTTAATTAGCTAGTGTTGACAAAACACAAACTTTAAATCAATTTAGTCTATGAAATTTCAAAATAAATCAAGCATTCGTTTGAAACAAAATAAGTCCAGCCATATACAAATGAAAAGGTATCTAAACAGATAATTTCAATGAATAAATGCACTATAGTATAGATTTCAAAACTCAAAATACATTGGCTATTTTGAGAGCCAATAAATAATTATGAACAACATACAAGCAGCAATAACTGCCGATAGAATAAGGGTGTCCCTTGAGCGCCGCCTTCTTATGGAACCTGTTAAGCAACACATTTTTAATGGAAGAAAATAATTAATTTACCTTTTATAACTCTTAAAGTTACATTTTATGCAAGAATATTTTAGACAATCAATTAAAACTTTATAAAATCATTCTCTCTCCATTTCAAAAAAAATTGAGTCAAATGATTTTGCTCCACTCTCATCTCTTAAGAAAAATTGAATCAAACAAAAAAGATTTAAAATAGACTATCTCCTCCCCTTCATCTCTCCCCAAACCAAATACTACATTAGTTTTCTAGTTGTGAGGTAGGATTTTGTGTCTTACCCTCTAAACACTTCACTTAAGAGAATCTAAATCCATCCAAACAGATGTAAAATATAAAGATAAAAACTAATTTACAACATACCAAGCAGGCTGCGAATAATGGGGAACTTGTCACCGAGAAGCTTCACTTTTCCTTGAACATTACCAAACATTGTCCGCTGAGAATCCAAGACAGCTCTTGTTGCTTGAGCTTGACTGATTACATCATCTATCTGGGAAAGGGCAGGTGAAAATGAATCAAGAATCTTCTTAGACAGGATAATAAATTAAAGTTTGAAGAGATTGTTAAAGATACAAGTTCCATGAAACTCGCTATGATTTTATGTAAGCACGTGACAGCATATACGTAGGTTTTATAGCAAGTTTGTGGGTACGTGAGGTGCTGTGCACAACGATAGAAGCATAGTAGTTGAGGCTGCAAGTCAAGAACACCTGCACAGTGGCTTTTCAGCTTTCCCATTGCCATATCTTTCCATAGACTTCTACTCTGATCTCATCATTGTTGACACCAGTCTAATGGGGATCTATCGTCTGCATCACCACTGCATCTGGTGATTCCAACAACGTCTCCGTAGATCTTGTATGGAAACCGTTGTTCTCTGACACAGAAACACACGGTTTAGTGTTTGAGTTTCTGCAAGCAATGAAAGAGTTGAACGACTGTGAGTAGGTGCTGGTGATCTGATGAAGATGCTCCAACTGTGTTGAAGAGGACAGTAGTGTGGTTCACTGGCCAGTGGAGAGAGACAAGGCAGAGGTAGTGGCAGGAGGAGGATGAGGGGAGCCACTTTGGCCAGCGTAGATTACTCTCTTCTATCATTCTTAGTTTTTATGTGATGACAATTATAACCTTAAAAACTCACCTTTCATTAATAAAATATTAAAAAGAATCAGATAAGTGGTTAAAATGAAAGGAGGGACCGGTAAACCACCTTTTTTCCTTTTCAGTACCGTAAACAGGGCTTTAGGAAATATATGCAGAAAAAGAACATAGCTGTAAGAATAATATATGTCATGCTAAACATCAAAGCCGGGATACTGAACTGGTCTGCATAGGCGCAAAAGTATGGGTAAACCATAAAGAGGTGGCCTGCTTGTTCCAGTATTTGCACTTAGGAATTAAACACAGGGAGGGAGGAAGGAAGTTGAAAATGAAAATGAAAATACTTGGTTCTTTAGGATACTGATGGAAACCCAGAATTCATAAGCAGAAATTAAGTAAAGGAATTGATCAATAATGGAAAATAGAATGTATTTAATTGATAAAGTGGCAAGAAACTGTAGAAGGGAAAGTATCCCAATCTACCCTAGAGCCAAGCTCCTCGGAAGGAGAATACTCTCTCTGTCTAACCATAATGGTTTACTCCAAGATTCTTGCGTGCCTCTCACAATTCACTCACCTCACTATTTATACTACTAAGGCATAACAAACTTGCCAACTCAGCAGCCTACCCCACTCTTTATTCACCATATATTCTTACCACACTTTATTACATTATATCCCCTTTTCCTTATCAGCCCTCACTCGAGTCTCTATCACTACCTTATCAGCCCTCACTCAAGTCTCTATCACTACCTACCACTTCAAATACAGTCTTGTCCTCAAGGCTGAAATTTGCAAGCACCCAAACTTGCCTCTATCAAATCCAAAATTGAGAAACCCATGAAAAATGAGGACCATACTCCAGGAAACTTCATTAACAATAACTTCCATACGAAAATTGAATTCTCCTAAATCCTGTTGCCTCATAACAAATGATGATTGCCTAGACATCAAGTAGAAAGAAGGTTCAAGGTTTTCCTTATTTCCATACTCCCATATCAATGCATTCCACAAAGCAAGGTCATTTCGCTTTGCACCAATTTGAATACAATCCCCATGTGTCCGAGAATCATTCCCATCAATACAAGATCTTGCAACATACACATGCATATTTTTCCCATTAGGCAGCACCAATAAATCATCACATGCCGACAAAAAAACTAACGAGAACTTCCCATTTGGAGCCATACCAGCACTAAACATTTTCCTGAAGTATTTAAAAGTTTCCACAAGTATCCCTTGTTGTACAATCCTACTGATCAAGGGTGTTCCATCTTTCCCTATGTGTTTCATGATAAGAATCATTGTGAGCATAGCCAATCTTATTGCCAAGGAATGGCACGGAAACTTATCTGATCCATTGATTAGACTTTTAACAAATGTTATAAGCTTGTCACTCCTGTCCATGCCATAACCCCATGAATATTTGGCTTGAGAAGAACCAGTCACATTGGCTAGAGCAAAATTTGAGATGCTAGTTCCACCAATTACAGCTACATATGTAATGGAATGTGTCACCTCTTTTTCTATTATCCTTCCTTCTTGAGAGCTTTTTCTATCCTTCTCAGTCACACAGTTCTCGGAACTTGGTAAAATTCCCACATACAAATCAAATTCTTTAACTCCCCATTCTAAAAAATATTAAACTAGTATTCCCATTGTGATGACGTTGCTTCCATACTTGAGAGAACTAGCAAACCGCTTGAAATTTAACAACTTAATAACCCTGTCCGAAAATTCTTAGCCAACCTGCCATGTCCGTGTATTCCAAATACGTACTCTAGGTACATTAATTAATTTAATTCAAACAATAAATCACCTAGTAAATTAGCCTTACTTTGGGGTTGATCTATTGGGTTTAGAATTAAACCCATCTCATAGTTTACTCATGGTGCTCTCACTTTACTGTGTTGAGGTGGCCCATTAGGTCAAAACATTGACCTGACTGCCAATCTATCTTTTCTCCCATCTTCCTCAACGAAAAATCCTTACGAGATGGAAGAATTGCCTCTTCTCTACCTTTGTCTCAGCGATTCTATCCCCCAATAGCAGCTATAACCTCAAACTCGGCCAACCCCGCTTGGTTATGGCAGCGCCAGAAACTCCAGTGGTGCTTGGGTCGGCTGCGACGGTGGTGGCTTTGGAAGCGGACCGATGGTGGTTGTTCTTTCTTCATTTATGTCCCTCTATCACTATCAGAGTTGTATCTCAAGAAGCTTGTACCAATGGCGATTCTTCCATCATCTTCTCTGACAATGGCGTCTTTGGACGTGGAGGCCCTGCTGCCAGAGACGAAAAAATGGTAGAAGAGAAAGTATCCCAATCTAACCTAGAGTCAAGCTCCTCAGAGAAGGAGAAAACTCTCTCTCTTGTCTAAGCATAATGGTTTACTCCAATATTCTTGCATACCCCTCACAATTCACTCACCTTACTAATAAGGCATAACAAACTTGCCAACTAAGCAGCCTACCCCACTCTTTATCTATCATATACCCTTACGACATTCTATATTACATAATATCCCATTTTCCTTATCAGTGCTCCTCGCGTCTCTATCAGATACTACTTGAGATTTGAATGCAAAACTCGATGCAACTATTTGTCTTTAATACAACGAAGACATATGTGATTCATTGCCATGATCAATGTTTTACAAGAAAAGGAAAAAGGTATGTAGGATGTGTGTCATGCAAATTGCAAGTTAAACATGCAAAACAACTGAGTACGAGAAACTCATTTGCAATACAAATTTTAGTTATGTCGCTATTCTGCAATCGAGGCATAATACAAACAATTTTAAGAGAGAGGACAAAAAGAATGGAGAAGTTGGTTACTTTGACTTTTTAGATGGTGTTGTGCATGCATAGACAAAAAGTTGTCCCAAGGTTTATTGACTAAAATTGTCAAAATGTTTGACAAATGTTTTATCCTTTATTTTGTGGTGATTTATAAATCATACATGGAATAAACATTATTGTTATTCAATCCCTCATTTTTTAGCAAATTGCATTGTCTAAGCACATAATTAATTCGGTTATCTCCCTTTCACACTTCCTAGTATTAAGTCATCAGATCACTTGCACCCTTTCCACTAACAAGGCCTAATTTGGGCATCAAATTCTTTGCAAATTGCAAGTATACCACCACTTTAACAGGCCTGCTTTTTGCATGACAAACTAGAATTTTTCTATTTATACAGTTGAATAATTTACAACAGGCTTAAGAACAGTTTGTAACTGATTTTAACACAGTCAACAGATTCTGTGACAGAGTCTGTTATCTATTCTGTACATACGCGTGTACTCTAATATGCCAACTGATTGGGGTGTTTAATGTTCTTACATGTTTATCTGTTCTCTATTTGTTTCTTCTGCCTTCTGCTAAGAAGCATACACTTGTGCTAGTGTAGTAGATAATCAAACAATGATCAACCATAGATGGAACAAAATGCGACGCCATTAGGAACTAATTACTTGATTTAACTCGAGAAAACCTTAGATATTAAAAGAATTTAGTTAACCCCCTCCAAGGGTATTTTTTGACTTGACAACTCTATTATCACCAAGCAATGTGATAGGGACTTAGAGTATTATGGGGTGCTCAAGTCCCAAATAGTAGTATGAAATACTCAATGGAGGGTTGAAGTGGCTTGGTTCTTCCCCTTTAATCGCTAGCTTTTAAGAGGTCTCCAAGTGCTTCAATACTTATCACATTGGATTAGAGCTTGGTTGTTGGGGTGTCAAAATGGGCTACCTAAAGAGGGACTGACTCAAAAGGCCGAGTAATGTGTCTTAGAGTGCAGCAGTTGAGACGTCAGCTCTAAGGGGCAGTGCCATGATAGGGACTTGGGTATTATAGAATGCTCAAGCCCCACATCAAGTACTATGCGATGCTTGCTAGAGTATTTAAGTTGTAATTGGTTTGGTTCTTCCCCCTTAATAGCTAACTTTTGTGGGCCGGTTTCCTAAGGCTTGGATACTTACCACGTTGTCTTATCACCTATAAACTAATTACCATTTGTTAATTCAATCCGAATCAAATTATATTGGAATGGATACAAATCAAAATTAGCATGCTAAAACAAATATATCTTTCATTAATCTTGCCTTTGGGTTCAGGAAATGAAATCTATTCTTTATATAATAGAGTTCGATAAACCACACCAAATTAAAACAACTTTCCAATAGAAAAGGAATATTTCATCGGTTGAGAATTTAATTAGAATATTATCAAATTTAAGAAAAGAATATAGACTCACGTGAGATATACTTCCATGGATGGCACCTCTCTCACGTAGTAACTGCATCCTTGGTGACATAGAACCTCCAGAAGTCTGCTAGAACAAGGTATATCTGATACAGCTCTGATAAAACAACTGAACAATTTAACTCAAATCGTGCAAATGGTTCACCTTAAAATCACTAATATCATCCCTGACTGAACTCAAAAGCTCTGCATGTTCCCTCATTGAATTTATGTTCCCCTTGATACGCCTATATTCCTGAATAGTATTAAATTTATCACGAGAAGATGTTAAAAGTTAATTTATTAGAGCAGTATAAATCTTGAGAAGCAATATTCAGTTCACAAAATTAACGCTCTGTATAAAAAGTTTGCACTTGTTGCAGAAGCCTTTTTCTAAATTAAGCATAAAGTTAGGTAGAGCCAGAATAAATAATCAACACAAATACTAGATCAAAATGGCAAGATAAAAGAACTATACCACTACATCTGCATATCTAAATTACAATCTTATGGTAAACATAACAAGAATAATAAGATAACATCCTTATCTACATTTGGATGTACTCAACAAATACATAATTATAGGGTCACCAATAGAAACTCTTCCTGCAGAGTATTGAGTTTTGTGACAGAAATACCAGATGGGCCAAACATGGAGAATAAAAGGATCTCAATAGCTTTGATTCATGGACCTAAACATTACAGTCGGCATAAAAGGATCTCTATTCAAATAATCCCTCTAACAGTTATCACCACATCAATGTAAACATACTTTGAATACATAATATTAACTAGCTTTCAGGGTTTAGGGAACAAACTAGCAACTTACACACATACTATTAACTAAACCCCACAAATTTTCCATAGTTAGCAATAACCTAATTCCCTCTATGTGCTATTAACATAACCAAATCCCAAACCTTGGATGAACAAAGTTAATTAAAGCTAGTATGGAAAGAGGAAAGAAAGACAATGATAGATGATGAGAAAGGCTGAGAGGTAGCATTGAGTTAAGAGCTTTGCATGACAAAGATGACTTCGATGATTGTGAGATAAAATTGATTAAGCAATTTAGTTTCACTCTTTATTTAGGGTTTTTAATTTTGTAATCAGGGTTTGTTTATATATCTTTTTATATGTTATTGCTTTATTTTGAATTACTTTATTTCAGCTTAGAATTGAATAGCTTAGTAAGGTGTTTAGCTTTTTAGGTTCTATAAGTAACCTTCACTGCAGACATTTGAGTCGCTTCAGATATTATCCCATATTGACCATTTTTATTCAATGACTATCTATTTAATATTTAAGTTGGAGCTGCATTCCACCTCATGAGAAATATTCTGGGACTGTACTACATCAAGGTGGCTATGGTGTTGGTTTGTTAATAAGGACAATAGCTACAATGCCAGTTGGTTCTTAAGGAAGGCATACTAAATAAAGAATACATAATTGTATTTGATAGAACTCACAATTTTAAGGCAAGAAACTGAATATTATTGAACTGAAAATGTTGAGCTTGAAACTCTTACAATGGTGGATAACAGTAAAATATAGAAGATAAACTAGAATTCAAGAACTCCTAATCCAGAGCTAAGCTCCTAATCAGAGAGAAAACTCTCCTAACCAACTCTAACAATATTTCTGAATGATTTTCTAACTACCCTTCCCTCTCTTTTATAACAGAAATCTGTAACAGAATCCCATAAAAATCAGGGAATATATTAACTCTTATTCTCTAATCAACCTATCTATTGAGCCAAGGCCCAATATTTAGAGTCTTATCAGTATTTCAGGTAAAATGAGCTATATTCGAGGTTATGACCAGAAATTCATTATTTTTTGAATTGTCTAACATGACATGATACAAATAGAAATTTGACATAAGACATACCTGAGTAAAGTCATGAAGAATGTCTCTATGCCTAGCCAACTTTTGAGCTGTAGAAGTAGTTTGTGCAGCAGATGCAGCACATCTGCTCAATGAATCATTTATGTCCAATAGTTTCTCAAGCAAGGATTGGATTTCCATTTCCATAGACTTCCATGACCTACTGGACCCAAGAGGAGGTGACCCACTATCTACATAGCCTGATCAGAAAACGAACATTATCACAAATGTGGAGAACTGGCTGCTAATAGCATTTAATTATAAACTTCTTTGAGATTAATGTACATGCTTAATTTAGCTTATTTTCAAAATAAAATAGCATTTTACCCATAATACAAGTAAACCATAGTTGTCCATCCTTGATAGCGGCATGGGGGCAAACAGACCCAAAAAAGTTAAACAATAACAACAAAAGTAAAGATACACAATCACCATCAATCTCAAGCATAATTAACTAGTGAATAACAACAAAAGTCAAGGAGCATAATCACCATCAATCTCAAGCATAATAAACTAGTGAATAACAAAAAAAGTCAACGAGCACAAGGGAAAATAAGAAATAAGAAAAGGAGTACACATAAAGAATGAAATGAACAAAATAAAAAGGAAGATGATGAAACAAACAACAACAACCAAGTTCTATCTCACTAGGTTGGGCTGTCTACATAGATAAGGAAATACAAATTAAATGCAAAGGACTCAGCTCCACAACAAATTGATATCTTAATTCAGCCGCAATTGGACACAGGGGGGATAGGCACACTATTAACGGTAGGCCCATTAATTAATGTTTGGGGAGAAAATAACATAATGGTTTATAAAAAGCTGAGTAACAGAAAGGGGGGCATGATGAGTGTGAAGTTCTTAGGAACCTTATCTAATTCTCCTAAATCGATATCCTAACAGAAGTGGGGAATTGGAGGGATTAAGCCATGATGAGTGATTCTCATTTTAGTAGGGCGTCTCTTTCTTGAGAGTGCCATTTTTCTTTCTTTCTTTTTTTTCATTCCACAAGGGGACTCTTCTCCAACAATTAGTCATTTACTGTTTTATTCACAACTGTAAAGAGGATAAATCCTTTGACTTTTACCAGAAATACAAGTTCGATACCATTTTTAGTTTTCATCTCTGTTTTGTTCCTATTATGGACAAGTGGTTTGCTGGAAATAAAGGAAATTTTCTGCAAAAGTTTGAAATAGAGGTAAGGTTGTTGGTTTTCGTCAAAAGGACACAAAATAAAGAGGGTCTAAGTGGGCACTCTATCAGTCACCTGGATTGAGTAGCAGTGATGATCTACCACAATTCCAGGCCACGATGGAAGCTACGTTAAATGAAAAAGCAATGTTCTACACATCTACGGGAGGAGTTGCAACAATGCCACAATTGAAAACCATGCTCTCAATATTACTTTGATGGTCTGTTCTGAGCCCAAAATAAACCAATTAAATATGAACTTATTTTGTAAATATTATTATGTTATCCCTCATAACGAATTTGAATACTTCAACCCTCATTGGTGAATGAAAAATATTTTGAGGAGATAAATGAATGAAACATAATCCAAGTAGGAAAAATGTTATTATCTTCATTGTAGTACTAGAACTTAATTGTCTTTTTGATTAAGCCTGTCACCAACAAAAACTGATCATAGATTTTCCCCAATAAATTAAACTGACAAGAACAATAGCTCCCAACTAATATAACCTCAACAGGAAAAGACTAAACCTAAGGGCACATTTGGAATGGTTTATTTGAACTTGTCTACTAGCATAAGCACCTGTGAGACTGTTTGGGAGAGTTTATGATAACCGCTAATGACATGTTCATATGCTGTTTTCAGCCAATTTTCATAAGCTAACCAGGATAGCTTATCAAACAGCTAATAGCTCATGTAAAAACTGTTTGACTTCTTACTACATTGTGTTATGTAAATATCTTATATATAGTGCTTATGCTATAAGCTGTTAAATAAACTGCTTAGCCAAACAGGGCCTAATCCTAAGAGGGCCTAATTCTAAGTATCACTCAAAAAAATCAAGCAAACAAAGCAACAAAACGGACATGCCAAAGAAATGTGACAAAAAATAAAAAATAAAAATCATTTTTCGACAATTTCATAACTGAATCGAATTGATAGCTAAAATTCACAAATCAAAACACTCCCCGATTCCATTTCTAAATGAAGTTCCTCCAATCGACAAGTAAATTAACACAAACCCACAATTTTTCATGCAAATTGAACGAAATTAAAAGAATCGTTAAAAGAGAATAAGAACCTCCATGCGTGAACCTAGCACCAAGCTTAGCGTAAGAAGACAGCTTGACTTCAATGTCACCCTCGACCTTCCTCGCTTCCTTTCGCAGTTCCTCCCAACCCGATTCCTGAAGATCCGGATCCGTCATTCGGATCTTCTTCTATTTGAACTTTTTCTATTTGATTCAGTTATTGCGGTTGAAACTTTTACTGATACTTCGTTTGGTCTGGTTTTCCCGTGTACCTTCTTCTTCACACTAATGCTTGGAGAGGAGAAAGGAAACAGGAGGGTGAGGATCTCGTGTAGTTAAGTGTACTGTAATAATCGAGTCTCTTGTGATGTGGATCATTTTGATTGGTTTCTAGATAGGTAGGACACCATTACTATATTACTTTACTATCTCTCTCTGATTATAGAAAAGTTTATTTGTCATTGAATATAAATTATTAAATATATTTATTATTATTTTTTAAATCTGGCATTACTGATCTACCTTGAAATATAAATGTTAATATTAAATACATAAAAAGTTATGAAAAAAATAGAGTAATATTATTAAAATATAAAATTTGACACAAAATAAATATAAATATAATATTTTGATATTTTATAAAAAATAAAATATAATCTCTAAAATATTTTATATTATATTATATTTGTTTCCTAATTTGTGTCAGATAGTGTTCTAATCTAATAATTTGAGATAAAAAAATACATATAATAAGTTAACAATAAATATATTTATATAGTAATCAATTTAGTAATAGTTATATACAAAATAAATATGTTAGTTATAATGAACTATCAATAAAATTCTAAAGTCCAAAGTCCCCTTCAAAAAATTTCATATTAAGCCATAATATTAAGTCTTTTATTGAAATAAATTTTTTAAAACTCCTGTTCATTATTTCATTATTTTTTGTGGGCTGAGGAACTCATAGCACCAATATTTTCTTAATTGAAATTTTTTTAAAAAAAATATTTAACATTTATTTTCCTCAAAAAAATTTCTAAAACAAATCTAAAATATCTTTTTTCTCGAAATATTTTGTGCAAAAAACAAAATTCTGGAAAAAAATCAATTTTTTTCCGAATCACAAAAATTTTGAAAAAATAATTATAAATTATATTTCATCGAAACTATTTTATTAAAAAATTTTAAGAAAAAATCAAAAAAAAATTTGTCAAAATTTAAAAAAAAAAACAATTTAAAAAGTAGGCTTATAGACCCCACTAAGCCCTCAAAATTTTAGGGGCTATTTAGTTTTTTGGACTTTCTTTTTTGGGGCCATTTTAACTATAAAATTTTTACACTACGTCCAGTCCCTTCACCTTGAAGGATTTCACTAATTCAAACCTTGAATTACAACAATTCCATTGACCAAAACTGGAACTCACAATTAACCTCACTGAAAACTTGAGTGTTTGCTTTGGAAGTGTATGACTCTTTTGTAATTTTCGATGCTAAGTATTCTGCCTTGAGCCTCCTTTTATAGATGCAAATTAGGGCCTCTTCCAAGCTTAATTTCGAGCTGAATCTTGCTGGATTCTCTTGCAAAAATATCTTGACCAATTGGGCTTCATTTAAATAAAAAACATATCTTTTTTAAGCTTTAGATTTTCTTTCAAAAATAACTGGCAAATCATGTCTTTAGTTTCTTCCCGCCAACAGCTCCTGAGTTCCACAATACTTCACTTTATTTTTGTAACAAATCTTTTTAATACTTTGATCAAAATAAATTAAAATCTCCACCGTTAATCCTCATGATTAAATCTGGACCATTTGATCTTCTGCGCTAGTCCACATCTGGACCATACTAAGTGATATGCTGTGATCCTCTGATTTCGGCCAACCCTGGACCACACTTTCTAACCTTCTGATCTTCTAATCTCGACCATCCTGGTCTAGCAAACTGATCTGTTGTGATCCTCTGATCTCGGCCACTGCTGGACCACACATTCTGACCTTCTGATTTCGGCCAACACTGGGCCATGGTCTGATCTTCTGATCTCGGCCAACACTGGGCCAAATACTTAAATATGAACCATTGATCTGAAAATCTTCCCTCTGATCTGGACCAATTCTAGACTTGGTCTGGATTAAACTGAAATTAAATCTGGACAAATAATATTTCAGTCTGGACATTTTACCTTCTGTTTTGGATCAGTTCTGGATCAATTCTGGATATCATTTCTTCTGGTCTGGACTTAGTTTCATACCCTGAACCATGCTATCTTCTGGTCTGGGTCAAATCTGGATTGATTTTCTTGTTCTGGACCCATTAACTTATCCTCTAATTAAGTCTGGATCAAGTCTGGGTTGTTTATTATTTCACTGCCATGCCATCTTCTGGTCAGAATAACTTCTGGAATAAATCTGACATTTGACATCTTCTGGTCTGGAACAACTCTCCCTCTAGTCTGGTCCAGGTCTTCTTCTGACTTTGCTTCCTTCTGATCAGGGCCAACAAAGATATCCTCTGGTAGTGTTTTGACATCCTGGTCTATCCTCTGGTAATTCCAGGATGCATTTTCTACCTCTACAAACTTCATTTTCTGGTGGTATTTAATGTAATAATTCAAGGTACAAAATAAGATTACATGGAGTGCTTTTGTAAACATCAAAATCTTAAGTACTTAGAACCAACTTGGTTCCAACAATCTCCCCCTTTTTGATGATGACAAAACCTTAACTTATTTTGCTAGCTTGTAACTCGACGACTTGAATTACTCCCCCTCAGACCAATCTCTCCCCCTAAGTCTGATACTGATTTTTTTTTCTCCTTTTCAACACCTTCTCTTTTTACTCTTTCTTTTCTTCTCTTCTCCTCTCCTTTTCAACTCCTTCTTTATTCTCTCTTTCTTTTCTCCCTTCACATAGCCTCTCCTTTTCAACTCCTTCTTTTTTCACTCTTACTTTTTCTCTCTTTATTTTTCTCTCTCCCTGTTTCCTCTCCTTTTCAACTTCTTCTCTTTTTCACTCTTTCTTTTTCTCTCTCCCTGATTCTTCTCCTTTTCAACTCTTCTTTTTTCATCTCTTTCTTTTTCACTCCTCCTTTCTTTTTATCTCTCCTTTTCTACTTATTTCTCCTTTTTCTCTCTCTCCCCCTTTTTGTCATCAGCCAAAAAGAGGTCCTACTATTTTTGTATTTTTTTTCTCTTTAAAAATTACAGAAAGTAAAATAGAAAATAAAAGACAGAAAATAAAATTACAAGAAATTTAAAAACTCCTAACATGACTACTTGAGCTAGTCAGATATGGAGGTAATGCTGAGATGCTTCTTGATGAACTCGAACCTATCTTCTGGTAATGCTTTGGTGAAGATGTCAGCCCATTGATGATCAGTGTCCACAAATTGGATGCTTAAAGTCCCTTTTTGAACATGGTCCCTAATGAAATGGTGTTTTATTTCAATGTGTTTGGCTCTAGAGTGTAAGATAGGGTTCTTGGTTAGGTTTATGCCTGAATTGTTATCACAGAACAAAGGGATATTGGTTTCAAAGATGTTGTAATCTTCAAGTTGATGTTTCATCCAAAGTAACTGTGAACTGCATCTTGCTGCTGATATATACTCAGCTTCAGCTGTTGACATGGCAATGGTGCTTTGTCTTTTGCTTGACCAAGAGATCAAATTATCACCTAAGAAAGTGCAGTTGCCACTTGTACTTTTCCTTTCCAACTTGTCTCCAGCATAGTCGGAATCACAGAAACCTCTGAGTTTGTAGGTGGGGATTTTCTTGTATAACAAAGTAAGGTTGGTGGTTCCTTTAAGATATCTCAAAATTCGTTTGACAGCAGTTAAATGGGATTCCCTAGGGTCAGCTTGAAATCGAGCACAGACACAAACACTAAACAAGACGTCAGGTCTAGAAGCAGTTAAATAAAGAAGGGATCCAATCATACCTCTGTATGTTTTCTGGTCTACCTTTTGGCTGGTTTCATCTTTCTCAAGTGAGCAGGTTGGGTGCATGGGGGTGCCATAGGCTTACATTCACTCATTTTGAACTTTTTAAGAAGTTCTTTAGTGTATTTAGATTGGTGAATGAGTATACCTGATTTACCTTGATGAATCTGAATTCCCAGGAAGAACTTAAGTTCTCCCATCATGCTCATTTGGAACTCTTTCTGCATTAGGTCAGAAAACTCTTTGCACAAAGTGCCATTAGTTGATCCAAATATGATATCATCAACATAAACTTGGATAATTAGAATATAATTTTTAATGGATTTCCGAAATAGTGTATTATCAATCTGGCCTCTATTAAATTAATTCTTAAGCAGAAAGTTACTAAGTCTGTCATACCATACCCTTGGTGTTTGCTTTTAGTTTGTTTACCTCTTTGACATGCTCCACACAGAATCTCAATTTTGGAACTTACCTTGGGAAGCCCTCTTACCAACTGGAGTTTGCTCAACTCGGATATAAGTCTAGGGTTTGCATGCCCTAGCCTCTTGTGCAAAATCAGATTCTGCTCACTTACAGATAATAGGCATTTAACCTGTTGCTTAGCAAGACTGAAAAGATCAATTTTATAAACATTATCCTTCCTAGTGCCAGTAAATAAAACCGACCCATCAAGTTGACTAACAGCTTTGCAAGTTTTTTGATTAAAAATAACATCATAGTTTCAATCACATAATTGACTTATGCTCAGAAGATTGTGTTTTAGCCCTTTAACTAACAGAACATTTTTAATAGAAAGGGAAGAAGAAGTGTTACCAACAGTTCCTGTACCAATAATCTGACCTTTCTGGTTTCCTCCAAAAGAAACTTTGCCTCAATTCTTCATAGTCAGATCCAGAAACATAGATTTATCTCCTATCATGTGCTTGGAGCAGCAACCGTCAAGATACCAAGTTTTGTGTTGCTCATCAGACCTTGCCTTTTCTCTGTCAGAATCAGAGTTAGACTCAGATTCAGACTTAGCTTCTGTTCGAGCCATTAGAGCCATTTCTTCTTCTGGCTTGTTTGAGCAGTTTCCTTGATTCTGCTTTTGTTGATAAACCATGTTCCTCTGATGATTCTGGAACATGTTTGATTCTGGTAATTTTGGTGAATCTAGTGATTCTGATAGTCTTGATGATTCTGGTGATTTTGGTGATTCCTGATCTGATTCTGGTTCCAGTGTTGATTCTGGTTCCAGTATTATTTCTGATTCTGGTTCCAAAATTGATTCCGGTTCCAGTTCCTTTGCTTCAGATACTGATTCCAGTTTTGGTTCTGGTTTCCAGTTTTTGTGCTTCTGATACTGGTTCCAGTTCTGGATCTGGTTCCAGTTTCTATTCTGATTCTGGTTCTGGTTGCGTTGACCAGACCTTCTTCCATCAAACTAAGATTGCTTTTGCCTGGTTATAGCAGGAACATAAACCTTCTTCTACTTGTGCATTGCCAACATCCATTGTCCAAGCACCATTGTTGGTGTCTCCTTCTGGTTGCTCAGAACATCTGCAACATAGACAATTTGATCTTTTTGTACCCAGAAGTGATTGGGTCCAGGTTTGTTAGTCTTAACAACTCTCTGATCTTGTTCAGATATTACCATTGGACAAGATAATTCAGAGTGACCTTTCTTAGCTCAAAAAATGCATAAAACATCAGAATGAACAGCTTTATTTTCAGTAATCGTTTCTGTAAAATCAAGCCATATCTTTCCAGTGTTACTGTTTCCATAAATCGTAGATGCATATTTACTTCTTTCCATTCCATTAGAAATAAAGTTTGGAAAGAATTGTTCATGCATATCACATTCACAAACAGTTTTGGAAGTGGAACAAACATTGCTTTTGAGAGTCTGGTTTTCAGATTTGAGTCTTGCAACTTCAGTTTTAAAATCTTTGTTTTAAGCTGCATACTCAGAATGTCGATTCTTTAAAACTTGGACTTCTTTGGATAGATTTTTCTTATCTTCCCTAAGAGTTTTCAGTTTTAAAGACATCTTATTGTTTGCATTTAATAAGTCTTTTACAACATCAATTAATTCAGATTTAGAGAGATCAGAAAATACCTCAATGTCTTCATCTTTTGATTCTCTTCCAAAGCCTAAGCTGTATCCAGAACTTGAGTTGGTATGAGCCATCAGAGACAGAATTGCTTCCTCTGATGTGCTTCCAGACTTGCTTGAATGTCTGCTTTGTTCATTCTTCCTTCTGCCTGCTTTGCTTCCTGAAATCATGCCTTTATGAGGTCCAGAAGCAGACCTGATGTGTGCCATCTTTGATATTTCTGCCTCTTCTTCATCAGATGATTCTTCCTCTGATTCTGATATATCTCAGGGTGCCATCAGACCCTTCTTTATGAATCTCGAACTCTTCTTGTGCTGTTTTCCTTTATCCAGATTTGGACATTCTGACTTGATATGTCCAGGTTTATTGCATTCATAACAGATGATGTTCTTCTTGGACAAATAATATTTCAGTCTAGACATTTTACCTTCTGTTTTGGATCAGTTATGGATAAATTCTGGAGATCATTTTTCTGGTCTGGACTTAGTTGCATACCCTGAACCATGCTATCTTCTGGTCTGGGTCAAATCTGGATTGATTCTCTTTTTCTAGACCTATTAACTTATCCTCTGATTAAGTCTGGATCAAGTCTGAGCTGTTTATTATTTCACTGCCATGCCTTCTTCTGGTCAGAATAACTTCTGGAATAAATCTGACATTTGACATCTTCTGGTCTGGAACAACTTTTCCTCTGGTCTGGTCCAGGTCTTCTTCTGACTTTGCTTCCTTCTGATCTGTGCCAGCAAAGATATCCTCTTGTAGTGTTTTGACATCCTGGTCTATCCTCTGGTAATTCCAGGATGCTTTCTGGATGCATTTTCTACCTCTGCAAACTTCATTTTCTGGTGGTACTTAATGTAATAATTCAAGTTACAAAATAAGATTACATGGAGTGCTTTTGTAAACATCAAAATCTTAAGTACTTAGAACCAACTTGGTTCCAACAATCTCCCCCTTTTTGATGATGACAAAACCTTAACTTATTTTGCTAGCTTGTAACTCGACGACTTGAATTACTCCTCCTCAGACCAATCTCTCTCCCTAAGTCTGATATTGACTTTTTCTTCTCTTTTTCAACTCCTTCTCTTTTCACTCTTTCTTTTCTTCTCTTCTCATCTCCTTTTCAACTCCTTCTTTATTCTCTCTTTCTTTTCTCCCTTCACATAGCCTCTCCTTTTCAACTCCTTCTTTTTTCACTCTTTTTTTTTCTCTCTTTATTTTTCTCTCTCCCTGTTTCCTCTCCTTTTCAACTTCTTTTCTTTTTCTCTCTCCCTGATTCTTCTCCTTTTCAACTCCTTCTCTTTTCATCTCTTTCTTTTTCACTCCTCCTTTCTTTTTATCTCTCCTTTTCTACTTATTTCTCCTTTTTCTCTCTCTCTCTCCCCCTTTTTGTCATCAGCCAAAAAGAGGTCCTACTATTTTTGTATTTTTTTTCTCTTTAAAAATTACAGAAAGTAAAATAGAAAATAAAAGACAGAAAATAAAATTACAAGAAATTTAAAAACTCCTAAGATAACTACTTGAGCTAGTCAGATATGGAGGTAATGTTGAGATGCTTCTTGATGAACACGAACCTATCTTCTGGTAATGCTTTGGTGAAGATGTCAGCCCATTGATGATCAGTGTCCACAAATTGGATGCTTAAAGTCCCTTTTTGAACATGGTCCCTAATGAAATGGTGTTTTATTTCAATGTGTTTGGCTCTAGAGTGTAAGATAGGGTTCTTTGTTAGGTTTATGGCTGAATTGTTATCACAAAACAAAGGGATATTGGTTTCAAAGATGTTGTAATCTTCAGGTTGATGTTTCATCCAAAGTAACTGTGAACTGCATCTTGCTGCTGATATATACTTAGCTTCAGCTGTTGACATGGCAATGGTGCTTTGTCTTTTGCTTGACCAATAGATCAAATTATCACCTAAGAAAGTGCAGTTGCCACTTGTACTTTTCCTTTCCAACTTGTCTCCAGCATAGTCGGAATCACAGAAACCTCTGAGTTTGTAGATGGGGATTTTCTTGTATAACAAAGTAAGGTTGGTGGTTCCTTTAAGATATCTCAAAATTCGTTTGACAACAGTTAAATGGGATTCCCTAGGGTCAGCTTGATATCGAGCACAGACACAAACACTAAACAAGACGTCAGGTCTAGAAGCAGTTAAATAAAGAAGGGATCCAATCATACCTCTGTACGTTTTCTGGTCTACCTTTTGGCTGGTTTCATCTTTCTCAAGTGAGCAGGTTGGGTGCATGGGGCTGCCTTAGGCTTACATTCACTCATTTTGAACTTTTTAAGAAGTTCTTTAGTGTATTTAGATTGGTGAATGAGTATACCTGATTTACCTTGATGAATCTGAATTCCCAGGAAGAACTTAAGTTCTCCCATCATGCTCATTTGGAACTCTTTCTGCATTAGGTCAGAAAACTCTTTGCACAAAGTGCCATTAGTTGATCCAAATATGATATCATCAACATAAACTTGGATAATTAGAATATAATTTTTAATGGATTTCCTAAGTAGTGTATTATCAATCTGGCCTCTATTAAGTTAATTCTTAAGCATAAAGTTACTTAGTCTGTCATACCATACCCTTGGTGCTTGTTTTAAACCACATAAATATTTTTTAAGTTTAAAAACATGGTCTGGAAAATCAGAGTTTTCAAATCCAGGGGGCTGTTTGACATAGACTTCCTCACTTATGTAGCCATTTAAGAATGCACTTTTAACATCCATTTGATACAACATTATATCATGATTAGCTGCAAATGATAAGAGAATTCTAATTGCTTCTAACCTGGCCACTGGAGCAAAAGTTTCAGTGTAATCTATACCTTCCTGTTGACTGTATCCTTGAGCTACAAGTCTGGCTTTGTTCCTTGCCACTTCACCTTTTTCATTTAGTTTATTTCTAAACACCCACTTGGTTCCAATAATGTTTTTGTTTGGTCTAGGTACCAGATCCCAAACATCATTCCTTTGCAATTCATTCAGCTTTTCTTGCATTGCAAGTATCCAACGTTCCTCTGCCAAAGCCTCATCAACATTGCTTGGTTCAATTGTTGAGAGTAAACCAAATAGACTGGTTTCTCTAGTTGATGATCTGGTCTTTAAAGGTTCTGCTGCACTGCCAATAATGAGATATTCTGGATGTGAAGAATTGTACTTCCATCCATTCTTTCCCTCTGACTTGTTTTCAAAGTCAGCATGTTCTTCTTCATCTTGATCTTTCTCAGATTCTGCTGCTGGTTCAGCTTCTGGTTCACCTACAATTTCCTGATCTTGCTTTGACTTTTTAGAGTCAAGCTGTTTATCATCAAACTTAATGTGGATTGATTCTTCCACAGTGTTAGTTTCTTTGTTAAACACCCTATAAGCTTTTGATCTCTCAGAGTAGCCAATAAAGATACACTTTTGAGATCTAGAATCAAACTTAGCTAGGTTATCTTTAGTGTTCAACATAAAACAGATGCAGCCAAATTGCTTAAAGTAGGAAATATTGGGTTTCTTACCTTTCCACAGTTCATAGGGAGTTTTATTTAAGATGGACCTGATGTAGACTTTATTTTGAATGTAGCAAGCTGTGTTGACAGCTTCTGCCCAAAGGTAGGTGGCAACCTTCATATCATTCAGCATGGTTCTGGCCATCTCCTGTAGTGATATGTTCTTCCTTTCTACCACTCCATTCTGTTGAGGTGTTCTGGGGGATGAGAAGTTGTGAGAGAATCCATTTTCATCACAGAATTCTTCAAAATACTTGTTCTCGAATTTACCTCCATGATCACTTCTGATGGTTATGATCTTAATACCCTGTTCATTCATAACTTGCTTACAAAAAGAAATAAATACTCTGTGAGATTCATCTTTGTTCTTTAAAATTTTTACCCAAGTCCACCTTGAGTAATCAGCCATATTTCTTACCTTGAGTAATCATCAACAATTACAAAACCATATTTCTTACCACCGAGAGAAGCTGTTTGAACAGGACCAAACAGATCTAAGTGAAGCAGTTGAAGTGGTTGAGTTTTAAAAGAGCTTTTAGTTTGTTTACCTCTTTGACATGCTCCACACAGAATCTCAATTTTGGAACTTACCTTGGGAAGCCCTCTTACCAACTGGAGTTTGCTCAACTCGGATATAAGTCTAGGGTTTGCATGCCCTAGCCTCTTGTGCAAAATCAGATTCTGCTCACTTACAGATAATAGGCATTTAACCTGTTGCTTAGCAAGACTGAAAAGATCAATTTTATAAACATTATCCTTCCTAGTGCCAGTAAATAAAACCGACCCATCAAGTTGACTAACAGCTTTGCAAGTTTTTTGATTAAAAATAACATCATAGTTTCAATCACTTAATTGACTTATGCTCAGAAGATTGTGTTTTAGCCCTTTAACTAACAGAACATTTTTAATAGAAAGGGAAGAAGAAGTGTTACCAACAGTTCCTGTACCAATAATCTGACCTTTCTGGATTCCTCCAAAAGAAACTTTGCCTCCATTCTTCATAGTCAGATCCAGAAACATAGATTTGTCTCATGTCATGTGCTTGGAGCAGCCACTGTGAAGATACCAAGTTTTGTGTTGCTGATTAGACCATGCCTTTTCTCTGTCAGAATGAGAGTCAGAGTCAGACTCAGATTCAGACTTAGCTTCTGTTCGAGCCATTAGAGGCAGTTCTTCTTCTGGCTTGTTTGAGCAGTTTCCTTGATTCTGCTTTGGTTGATAAACCATGTTCCTCTGATGATTTTGGAACATGTATTGATTCTGGTAATTTTGATGATTCTCGTGATTTTGGTAATTCCTGATCTGATTCTGGTTCTGTTCCAGTGTTGATTCTGGTTCCAGTATTATTTCTGATTCTGGTTCCATAATTGATTGTGGTTCCTGTTCCTTTGCTTCAGATACTGATTCCAGTTTTGGTTCTGGTTCCAGTTTCTGTGCTTCTGATACTGGTTCCAGTTCTGGATCTGGTTCCAGTTTCTATTCTGATTCTGGTTCTGGTTGCGTTGACCAGACCTTCTTCCATCAGAATCATATTGCTTTTGCCTGGTTGTAGCAGGAACATAAACCTTCTTCTGCTTGTGCATTGCCAACATCCATTGTCCAGGCACCATTGTTGGTATCTCCTTCTAGTTGCTCAGAACATCTGCAACATAGACAATTTGATCTTTTGGTACCCAGAACTGATTGGCTCCAGGTTTGTTAGTCTTAACAACTCTCTGATCTTGTTCAGATATTACCATTGGACAAGATAATTTAGAGTGACCTTTCTTATCACAAACAATGCATAAAACATTAGAATGAACAACTTTATTTTCAGTAATCGTTTCTATAAAATCAAGCCCTCTCTTTCCAGTGTTACTGTTTCCATAAATCATAGATGCATATTTACTTCTTTCCATTCCATTAGAAATATAGTTTGGAAAGAATTGTTCATGCATATCAGATTCACAAACAGTTTTGGAAGTGGAACAAACATTGCTTTTGAGAGTCTGGTTTTCAGATTTGAGTCTTGCAACTTCAGTTTTAAAATCTTTGTTTTCAGCTGCATACTCAGAATTTCGATTCTTTAAAACTTGGACTTCTTTGGTTTGATTTTTCTTATCTTCCCTAAGAGTTTGCAGTTTTAAAGACATCTTATTGTTTGCATTTAACAAAGCTTTTACAACATCAATTAATTCAGATTTAGAGAGATCAGAAAATACCTCACTGTCTTCATCTTCTGATTCTGTTCCAGAGCCTGAGTTGTATCAAGAACTTGAGTCGGTATGAGCCATCAGAGACAGAATTGCTTCCTCTGATGTGCTTCCAGACTTGCTTGAATGTCTGCTTCATTCATTGTTCCTTCTTCCTGCTTCCTTCCTGAAATCATGCCTTTATGAGGTCCAAAAGCAGACCTGATATGTGCCATCTTTGCTGTTTCTCCCTCTTCTTCATCAGACGCTTCTTCCTCTGATTCTGATATATCTCAGGCTGCCATCAGACCCTTCTTTCTGAATCTCGAACTCTTCTTGTGCTGTTTTCCTTTTTTCAGATTTGGACATTCTGACTTGATATGTCCAGGTTTATTGCATCCATAACAGATGATGTTCTTCTTGGACAAATAATATTTCAGTCTGGACATTTTACCTTCTGTTTTGGATCAGTTTTGGATCAATTCTGGAGATCATTTCTTCTGGTCTGGACTTTGTTTCATACCCTGAACCATGCTATCTTCTGGTCTGGGTCAAATCTGGATTGATTCTCTTGTTCTGGACCCATTAACTTATCCTCTGATTAAGTCTGGATCAAGTTTGGGCTGTTTATTATTTCACTGCCAGGCCATCTTCTGGTCAGAATAACTTCTGGAATAAATCTGACATTTGACATCTTCTGGTCTAGAATAACTCTCCCTCTGGCAAGCTTCCCTCTGGTCTGGTCCAGGTCTCCTTCTGACTTTGCTTCCTTCTGATCCGGGCCAGCAAAGATATCCTCCGGTAGTGTTTTGACATCCTGGTGTATCCTCTGGTAATTCCAGGATGCATTTTCTGCCTCTGCAAATTTCATTTTCTGGTGGTATTTAATGTAATAATTCAAGGTACAAAATAAGATTACATGGAGTGCTTTTGTAAACATCAAAATCCTAAGTACTTAGAACCAACTTGGTTCCAACAAGTATATGTTTGCACCAAGATTCATTTTGAATGGTTTGAAAGAGAGAAATAAAGAGAATCTATGATAGCGTTTCAACAACTATACTAAATCTTTGCAAATAATAATTAAAATAGTAGTACCGAGTGTCGATTTTAAGGATTGCGTTTTACTACAAATTGTGTTTAATTACTAAAATTGAACAAAAAGTTTCTGAATTAATTGAAATAATATTTGAAACTAACAAGGGTAATAAAATTGTACTTTTATAATAAGAAAATTGTCATGGATGAGTTTCACTTCGAATTCAACCTTGGTTTCTATTTGATCCTAGTTACTAAATTCCTTTATTGAACTATTACAGAATTCTCTTTATTATTCTTGCCCTAATGTCTTAATGACAGAACCTTTAATTCCAAAGTAACCCCTAATTCCTTAGTGGATTTAAGATTAGCATTAAGCTTTACACTACAAGAATTATCTTATTAAACTATTGCCTCTGCAAATAATTCAATTGGTTTCATGACTTGCATTTATTCCTAGACTACAATATCATGAATTTCTCATCTCAAGCACTCGTAAAGTCCACTATCGTTTCAAAATGTGAATTGTAAAATAGTTTAAAGTTGATCAAGCAATAAAAATCATTAAGCACAGAGATGAGACAAATAATTCAATAACCTCATTCATATAACAAAAAATCAAAGCCAACAAATAAGGGTTTCATCTTGTTTCACTAATCCCTAACAAATAAAGTTTAGTTACTCATGACAGAGATACAAAAGATAGAAGTTAGAGAAGAATTACAAGAAAGATTCATAAATGATTCTTGATAAAACTCATTCAATGAAGTCAGAATTAGTCATCTCTGAGTTTCTCTGCTAGGGCACAAGTCTCCAAACTTCCCAATAGCCGAAAAGATACCTAGAAAGTGAGAAAAACGCGTTTTTGTGCATTTTGCAGCGCCATGTGCTCCAAGCAAGCCTGGACAGAATCAAGGGTGTAGAAATGTCTCCTAGGCGCAGGATTTGCACTTCAGGCACACAACATCTGCTACATGATATTTACTACATTTTTCTCCTTTTTTGATTCCGAATTTGGTTCGGGTGTCTTCATGAAAATTTTAGCTACGCATCTTAGCTTTCATTTGCACTTGGTTTGACTCCAATTGCACATCTACAACTCCAGATATGGCTGAAATATTCTACATATGTCATGTTGATTTCTCACCAAAACTCAGCACTGCACTAAAACAAAAAAACAACGCAAAACTACGAAAATTCTCTACTTAATCAAGGAAATAAGAACATAAGCATTTTATTAAATCCTAGAACTAAAATCAACAAAATATATCAAATAACTCCTTAAATTTACTAATGATTAAAGATAAATAAGACTAAAAACAATGAAAAATATACATATGATGAAGAGTTATCAATCTCACAATGTTCACTCAAATATATAAAGCAATGAGTACTTATCGATCATCTTTGATAGGTTCATACACAAAATTACAACATCTCTTGAAGTTAATACAAAATGAAAATTATGTGCTTATTTTGAGAGACATATTTTGGACGCATATTTTGGACGCATACACGGGAGAATTCAGATGTTCTGAGAGACATATTTTGGATGCCTCCTAATTGTATATAGTTGGAACATGTTTCATTTTCTTTCAGTATGTGATAGCATACACAAAACAAATAGATATCGGTTATCATTGCTTGAAATTGTTGGTGTAACATCTACTGGTTTGACATTTTTTGTTGCATTTGCTTACTTGGTACAAAAGCAACAAGATAACTTCATATAGGCATTCTAAAAGGTAAGACAATTGTTCGTATATGAGAATTTAATTTCTAAAGTCATTGTGACCAAAGATTTGTCCAGACTTGAACCAATAGAGTGATGCATTTAGAGAATACAACATCCAACAGGTACTTTTAAATTCTAACTTGTTTTGTTTTAGAAATATGATTTAGTAATTTATGTGATTTGTTTTAATTTATGTTATTTAATTTATGTGTAAAGCTGATTCTGCTCATTGTATATTGAAAAACATGTTGCAAACTAGTAATGGAGATTTGTGTAAAAGTTGGGATGCTGTGAATATGATGTTGAAGAACCAAATGTGTAGCATCCAAGTGTCTTTTCTAAAAACCATTAACAATGTTGAGCATGAGTATAATTCACCATTTTATCAAACATCACATCACTTTGTATCAAGGAAATATTTTAAAAAAATTGATAAACAATTAAAGAGGATAAAAATTGTAGGTACTGACAAAACAAAATGTGGTTAAGGACTACGTTGTGCTTGTGAGTTGGCAACTTTGTAGATATTTGGTAATGTTATCCCTTTAGATAGCATTCATGTTTTTTGGAGAAAATTAAAAATGGAGCTTGAATTGGAGAATGATTAATGTTTATCAGAATATGACTTTTTAGAAGAGTGGGAGGTAATGAAAGCATACATGAAGACACAAGATATTGTTGGTCAAAGGACATTCAAGGCAAAGGTGCGTGAACTTGTATTTCCACATACAACAACAATGCGTCCACCACCTGATAAAGTGAAAACCAAGGAAGCTGCTAAAAAGAGAAAAGAATTTGATGCTCCTCATGATCCTTCATATTGGGAGTATGTCGATGCCTCTCATGGATCTCCAAAGCAACCATCTCAACATTTTGGAAATCAATCATCTCAGCGTTCTGCAAGGCAACCGTCTTAAAAATATGCAAAACAACCATCTAAGATACATTTTCCTACTTTTATTCATCAATATATGGAGGACACAATAGAAGTTGTGTCTGATGGAAGTTGTTGTTATCACGTAGTTGCAACATTATTAGGTTGGACAGAAGAATCTTGGCCTTTAGCTCAAACACATTTGGATAAAGAGATCAATCTAAATTAAGATCTTTATTCTAATGTTTTCGATGACATCGTTGAAACACTGCGGAACTCATTAAGGATATCTAGTTTGGTAGCTCAAAAAAAGGATAAGTGCATGACTATACCAGAGTTAGGTTACGTGATAGCAATAAGATATAATGTCGTATTGGTGTCATTGTCTTGTAATTTGAATATGACATTCTTTTCGCTGAATAAATCACCATCATAGGATTCTTCTTTTAATTCTCTAATAGCAATTGGATTTTTCAATGAAAGTCATTGGGTACAGGTAAAATTTATGATTCATAGTACTGTTTAATAGTAAATTAATGTTTAGTGTTATCTTGTTCAGATAAATTAATGTTTAATATTTTCTTGTTCAGATAAAATTGAAGTCTGATTGTCCTTTGCCACCTACCTCATAGAAATGGAGAAACATTTGTAGTGATTGTGTGAAGACATGGAAAATAACTTATGGAAAATAACATTTGGAACACATAGATCCATCATTTATCAAATTATCTTGTATTTCCTTAAATGAAGATTAGTATATATGTGTGAAATTTTTAAACAATTGTATTTCTTTTTTGGTATCGAGTTAAAGTTGAAATTTTAATCATTTACTTATAGCATAGATAACATAAAATATTGATATTAGAATAGAAATTCATTATACAAAATATTAATAATACAAAATATATTTATCATACATTAAAAAATCTACTAATCATCTCCTGGCAACATGCGGAGTAACTCACTTAATATTTTATGAACTTCACCCACTAGATTTACCATTTGTATGACCCTAAGTAAAAGCTCAAATACTTTACGGTCTTGTGCCAAAGATGGGCCGGCTTGTGCAGAAGATAATGGAACATGTTGATCAACATGTACAACAGTAGGTAGACTGGAAGGTGGAGCATCAGAGAGGATGTGAAACATTTACTTACCAGGCATAATAGTCCGTAGTGACCTCTCCAGAATGTTGTTAGAGGAGATAGACTCCGAAAGGTCGTTATACATGCTCTCATAGTATTCTGCCACTCCCAATCTATGTTATCTAGCACCCGAGGAAAGTCACGCGGAATACACTAAATACAACCAAATTTTCAAAGACATCACTCTGGTAGATGTGGGACTGAAACTCCACCTTAACGAAGGTAGCCGAAGAACATCGACGTTGCTTCAAAAGGATGATTAGCTCGATCATCATCGTATGGTGTAAAAAGTACATCCTCAAGCAACATAGCATAAGTCTTCACCGACATGTTATCAGTCCACCTTTAACAGCGTGTTTTGCAATCCACTTATGGGCTCCTAGAATATGCGCAGGAACCGTTCTACTATCGCCCCACTTACATATGTTAGAAAAGTGCTCGTAAATCCAACACTGCACCAAAAATAAAAGACAATTTAGTAAATTAAAAATACTACTTAATAAACAAATAACACAACTTAATATGAATCATATACCTTTAATAGGGTCATGTAACCTCCCTATTGTCTAGTGTTGTGAAAAGCTCCATCTCCTAGGTTGTCATATAGCACAACCAATGCAGCGATATCCCATGCATAGTCCCGACAACAATCTAAATTTATGAACAAACTAATGTATTTCGCCTCCACACGAGTGTGTGTCTTGTTGGCGAAAATAGTGCTGCCAACTAAATTCAAGAGGTACGTTCATTAATCCAAACAAGCAAAAATAGTTTTTGGAACAATAATCCAAAATATACAAATAGAAAATACATTGGGACTATGAGACCTATCAGACATCGCTCATACCTTAGGGTATTCTCGGCAGACACCTGCACAAAAGTATTGCTCTAAGAATGCTATCCCCCCATGGTCACGTCAAAAAAATGGAACATGGACCCACCAACAAAAGTCAAATGTCAAAGTATATCATATATACAGTCATCCCGAAACAAAATAAGTACAACCACAAAAAAACACTAAGACACTATACAACCAAAAACTAATCTAATCATCCACTAACAACTACAATAACAAGGGTGACCTCCACACTTTGCACAAAAATAGATAGAGATGGGGAGGAACTCTCGGAAGATGACGACTGTTTGGGAAGGTCTGGAAAGGTGGGAGGTGGAATATTTGTAGGTGGATCAGGACCCATCTTGGGTGCCAACTGAGTGGGGATCCACATGTTGGAACCAAGTTGGTTCGATCAATCAAAGTTTTGATGTTAACAAAAGTATTTTATGTAAATAGTATTTTGACTTAGAAGAACAAATCAGAAGCTGTGCAAAATCAAAGGATGACACCACTAGAGGATACATCCAGAGGAAGCAACCATATGATATAAATGTCACCAGAAAGGTTCGGCCAGAGGAAACATCCAGAGGGTACCAGAGGATGCATCCTGAAGGCACCAAAGGATATAAGAGGATGTCATCAATGGCAAAATATCAAAGGACAAATAACATCATCAGAGGATATCTTTCTTGGCCCAGATCAAAAGGAAGCAAAGTCCAGAATGAGACTTGGTCCAGACCAGAAGGAAGCCTGTCAGAGGAAGACTTGTTCTAGACTAGAAGGAAACTTAATCCAAACTTCGTCCAGAGCAGAAGATAACTGGTCCAGAACAAATGATTTGGTCCATACTTGGTCCAGACCATAAGATAGCATGGTCTAGAACATAAAACTCAGTCCAGATCAGAAGAAATGATTGTCCAGATTTAATCCAGACTTGATCCAGATCAGAAGATAAATGTCCAGAATAAAAGATCAATGGTCTAGATTAAAATATCATCAGTCCAGATTTAATTCAGATTCAATCCAGACATGATCCAGATCAGAGGGAAAATGTTCAGATTAGTGGTCCAGATTTAAGTATCATGGCCCAGTGTTGGCCGAGATCAGAAGATCAGATCATATGACCCAGTGTTGGCCGAGATTAGAAGATCAGATCATATGGTCCAGTGTTGGCCGAGATCAGAAGATCAGATCATATGGTCCAGTGTTGGCCGAGATCAGAAGATCAGATCATATGGTCCAGTGTTGGCCGAGATCAGCGGATCACAGAACTGGGGCAGATCAGATTACATAAGTCCAGAGTTGGTCGAGATCGGAAGATCATACGGTCCAGATTTTAATCATGATGAAAATCAGTGATGAGTTGATTAAAATTCGAAAAAGACTTGATTAAATTTTTATAGAAATTTGATCAAAGTAATATGGGGATTTGATTAAAAATTTCACTGAAGACTTGAAGAAATTCGAATGCAACCTGAAGCTTAAAAAGATATGGTTTGAAATTAAAAAAAACAAGATTGGTCAATAGAATTTTCAAGTGCAATCTGAAGTTAAAAAGATACGGTTTTTATTTAATTGAAACACGATTGGCCAAGTTATTTTTGCAAGAGAATCTGGACAAATACAGGTCGAATTTGATCATGGAAGAAACCCTAATTTTCATCTATAAAAGAAGGCTCAAGATAGAAGACTTTGCATCGAAAATCAGTAAAAGAGTCATAAACTTCCAGAGGCAAACACTCGAGTTTTCAGTGAGGTTAATTGGGAGTATCAGCTTTCTAGAAGCAAGTACTCTTGTTTTTCGTTCCCTTGCGTCAGATCTATATTGTTGAAGTAGAGTCTTCAATATGAAGAATCAAAAAAAGTAGCAGGTGACTTAGCAATTAGATTCAAGGTGTTGAAATTCCTTCTACAATCTGGGGTTGTCAGATTGGTAGGAGAAGACTTTGTTGGAACCAAGTTGGTTCTAAGTACTTAGGATTTTGATGTTTACAAAAGCACTCCATGTAATCTTATTTTGAACCTTGAATTATTAAATCAAAGGCCACCAGAAGCTGAAGTAATCAGAAGCAGAAAATCAAAGGGTTCCAGAGATTAAATCCTTAAGGTACCAGAAGATACTCCAGGATGTCAAAATATCACCAGAAGATATCTTTGCTGGCCCAGATCAGAAGGAAGAAAAGTTAGAAGGAGACCTGGTCCAGACCAGAAGGAAGCCTGCCAGAGGGAGACTTGATCCAGACCAGAAGGAATCAAATGTCAGATTTATTCCATAAGTTATTCTGACCAGAAGATGGCCTGGCAGTGAAACAATAAACAGCACAGACTTGATCCAGACTTAATCAGATGATAAGTTAATGGGTCCAGATAAAGAGAATCAATCCAGATTTGACCCATACCAGAAGATAGCATGGTTCAGGGTATGAAACTAAGTCCAGACCAGAAGAAATGATTTCCTGAATTGATCCAGACCTGATCCAAAATCAAAGGTAAAATGTCCAGACTGAAATATTATTTGTCTAGGGTTAATTTCAGTTCAATCCAGACCAAGTCCAGAATTGGTCTAGATCAGAGGGAAGATATTCAGATCAATGGTTCCGATTTAAGTATTTGGCCCAGTGTTGGCCGAGATCAGAAGATCATACCATGACCCAGTGTTGGCCGAAATCAGAAGGTCAGAATGTGTGGTCCAGCAGTGGTTGAGATCAGAGGATCACAGCAGATCAGTTTGCTAGACCAGGATGGCCGAGATTAGAAGATCAGAAGATTAGAAAGTGTGGTCCAGGGTTGGCCGAAATCAGAGGATCACAGCAGATCACTTAGTATGGTCCAGATGTGGACTAGCGCAGAAGATCAAATGGTCCAGATTTAATCAAGAAGATTAACGGTGGAGATTTTAATTTATTTTGATCAAAGTATCAAAAGGATTTGTTACATAAATAAAGTGAAGTCGTATGGGAGTTCAGGAGCTGTTGGCAGGAAGAAACTAAAGACATGATTGGCCAGTTATTTTTGAAAGAAAATCTGAAGCTTAAAAAGATATGTTTTTTATTTAAGTGTAGCCCGATTGGTCAAGATATTTTTGCAAGAGAATCGAACAAGATACAGCTCGAAATTAAGCTTGGAAGAGGCCGTAATTCGCATCTATAAAAGGAGGCTCAAGGCAGAATACTTAGTATCGAAAATCACAAAAGATTCACACACTTCCAAAGCGAACAGTCAAGTTTTCAGTGAGGTTAATTGTGAGTTCCAGCTTTCTAGAAGCAAGCACTCGTGTTATTTTCTTTCCCTTGTGTTAGATCTAAGTTGTTGAAGTAGAGTCTACATCTGAGGGAGTTAGAAGGGGTAGCAGATTACTTGGAAATTAGATTGAAGGCGTTGTAATTCCTTCTACAATATGGGGTTGTGAGATTGGTAGGAGAAGACTTGACTTAGGAATTCAAGGTGCTGTATTCCTCAAGAGTCTAGGATTGTTAGACTGTTTGAGAAGACTAACATGGAGGGTCAGTGGAATTGTTGTAATTCAAGGTTTGAATTAGTGAAATCCTTCAAGGTGAAGGGACTGGACGTAGCCTCGTTAACGGTGAACCAGTATAAAAATTTTGTGTTTTATTTTTACTTTATATCCGCTGCTAACTCTGTTTTTTTCATACATCAAGTTTTGTTTTAAAAGTGTAAATACAGGAAAAGTATTCAAGTTAGTCAAACACAATTCAACCCCCCCTTCTCGTGTTTGCACCTTCAGACTTGACTTGTGAAGTCAAGGTGCTGTGTTCCTCAAAAGTCTAGGATTGTTAGACTATTTGGGAAGAGTGACTTGGAGGGTCAATAGTGCTGTTGTAATTTAGAGGTTTTGAATTAGTGGAAAAATCCTTCAAGGTGAAGGGACTGGATGTAGCCTAGTTAATGGTGAACCAGGATAAATCTTTGTGTTGATTATTTTACTTTATCCGCTACTAATTCTGCTTGCTTATATATCAGATTTTAAATAATCATCAAAAACAGAAAAAGAATTCAAGTATTACAAACACAATTCAACCCCCCTTCTCGTGTTTGCACCTTCACCACATTCTTAAGAGAGCATTCTCCTTATCTTGATGAATCTGGCTATTAGTAATGATCTGGAGAGTATCAAAGATTTTATCTGTGTTGGATGTGTGCTTTGCACTCTTTGTCTTCTTGGATGGGTGTGGTACATCGTGATCAGTGGAAGCATGAGACGGATTTGGAGTGCTGTAGAAGGTTGATAGAGTGGCGAAGTTTGAGCTTATGGTTTGTAGGGTACCTGCAGAAAACTGTTCTAAACAGATGGATGGGCCAAGAGTATTAGGAATGTTCAAGATTTACTTACTCCAAGTAAGGATGAATCTGTTTTTCTGAGGAGATAAGAAGGTAGGAGACATCATGGAGAGGTTATGTGGTTGTGGTGGATTGTTATGAGGATTCTGGATTGGGGAAGCGGGTAGAGATTGAAGAGTGGTAGATGTGGTGAATGGTAGGCAATCTGGAGCAGAAGCAGGAGCATGAGAGAGTTGAATGTTGGTGTTTTGAGAAGTATGAGTGGTTTTGCGGGAATATCGTTTTCTTTTGGTGGAGATTGATGGAAACTCAATTTAATTGGGAACAGATTGTTCTCGTTTCATGTGAGAGATATTCTTGTTCGAAAATTTTGAGATTTTGATGCGGGAATCTTCTATTGCTAAAGAGATGTTGAAGTAACGAAAGATTTTGGTCAACCTCATCCCATAAGGAACAGTGTTCCTTTTGTAGTCTTTATGCACAACTGTGATCATGTTATGGATAATGAGATAAGGAAGGTTCAATTTTTTTGGAATGGAGCAGGTGATGGATGACCAAAGTGTCATTGTCTGATACGAATTCTTGGCTTCCATAGTGGGGTAAGATAGTTTGTTGGCTAATGTTGTTGAAAATCTTTGGCAATGGCTTTAGATCAGCAACAACAAAGTTGGTGGAACCAGATTGAAAAAGTTCTTGAAACACTTCATCTTTGTCAATGTTAAGGTCAGAGTACCATCCTTTTCCAAATACGGATGCTCCCTCATATGGGTTTAGACGAATTTCAATCCCTTTAATGTTTGTCACGATTGTGGATTTGTCAACATAGGCTTGCGCTCAGCAATCAGAAGTCTGAAGAAATTTTGTCCATCCAAGAGCATCAGTATGATGCTTTATGGATACCCCATCATAAGATAGATTATCGAGCATGAAAACTCGTCCAACACCTATAGGTCTTTGTGCCTATTTTTCTTGATACAACTTCTGGAGTCTAGAGGGAATGAGACAGGGGATATGAATCTTTGGGCCAATTATTGTGGGTTTGGATTTTGGCTGTGATGAGGAGGGTTGTTGATTTTTAGAAACACGTGGAGAACGTTTTGGAAATGTGCTTTAAGACGGAGAACGTTCTGGTTATGGGTTTTTCGAAGAATGACTTTCTGACTTCAGACTCTTGAATCTAGGGTTTTTTAGGTTCTTTTTGGCCAGGAACATGGACAAGGTGATTGAAGTCTTTGTTTTTAGTTTGGGTGTGGCCTTTTCAGAAACTGTGTTTGAGGGTGGAGAAGATGAAGAGGTGAACAATTTCTTGGCAGTTTTTGTGGGTGGTTCTTTGGAGGGGGTATTTTGTGGACTATTTCGTTGTGAGGGTGGAGCGGAGTGAGAATCATCATCATCATAAATAACGTGAACGGTGTTATCAATTATTTTAGGTTTCGAAGACATACCAACCCCAGCCATGATTCTCATGGACTTCCATTTGGTTGAGGTGATTTTCGAAGAGTGATGAAGGGGCGTTTTCCTGATATATGGAGCGATCTCACTTATGTTTAGGGGAGGACATTGATGGAGTGGGGGAAGAATGGTGGAGATAGGAGTGGGAGCGATGGGGCTTGGAGAGCGTTCCGGAGACAATGATAGATAGTCAGAAAACATTTTTTCAAAGGATGTTTCAGGTGGAGTAGGTTGAGGAGTTGGTGACAGAGACCTTGTTCTAAATGGAGAAGATGAAAGTGATGGTGAGGGAGACAGTGTGTGAGGGTTAGGGTTTTTTCTTGTAGATTTTTTTGTACGCGCTATTTTAGGATTTTTTTTCAAATGAGGAGAGTGAAGTTTTTTAGAGGAAATGTGGGAGTTATAGATTTTGGGAAGAAATAGTAGAAAACGTGTTTGAGGTAAAAGTTTTGGAAGTTACAGAGTTTACAGAGGAGGTAGTTGAGGGTAATGAGGAGTGGGAGTTGAAGAGTTAGTGGAATTGAAATAACGGTTTTTGTTGGGAAGGATGAAAGTAGGGCATAAGTCAGCCTCCACATGGGAACGTCTGTTGCTATTTGGGACAAGGAAGGACGCATCATTTAATGCTGATAGAAGAAAGAAACATAGAATGTTTGTTATTAACCAAGAACGTTTGCAGAAACCAAGATCGTTCTTGATTCTGTTAAAAATCCAGATTAATGAATTTCAACTGGATTTTTTACGATTTTCAATTTTTTCTTTTAAAGAATTAAAATCCTCTTCAACTAAAGTCTTGGTAAATATGTCAACAAGTTGATTTTTAGAATTAACAAAGATTAATTCAATATCCTTTTTGTTCACATGGTCTATAATAAAATGATGTTTTATCTCACTGTGTTTAGATCTTGAGTGCTGAATGGGATTTTTTGAAAGATTGATAGCACTAATATTATCACAATATATTGGAATACTGGAATAACTTATTGAGAAGTCTTCAAGTTGGTTTTTAATCCATAGAACTTGAGAACAATAATTTGCAGCTAAGACATATTTTTCCTCTGTAGTTGACAATGCAATTGTGTTCTACTTTCTGCAAGACCAACTGATTAGTGCTTCTCCAAGGAACTAACATGCTCCACTAGTGCTTTTTCTTTCAATTTTGTCTCCAACACAGTCAGCATCACAATAAGCTACAAGATTAAAATGAGAACCTTTGCTATACCAAAGGCCAAGATTAGTAGTACCGACAAGATAACGAAAGATTCTTTTAACAGCAGTCAAGTGAGACTCTTTTGGTGAAGATTGAAATCTTGCACATAGTCCTACTGCAAAGACGATATCAGACCTACTTGCATTTCAATAGAGTAGAGAACCAATCATCCCCCTGAATTCTTTTTCAAAGATTTATTTACCATCTTCATCCTTGTCTTAAATAGTCAAGTGAGACTCTTTTGGTGAAGATTGAAATCTTGCACATAGTCCTATTGCAAAGACGATATCAGGCCTACTTGCAGTTAAATAGAGTAGAGAACCAATCATCCCCCTGTATTCTTTTTCTGAGATTGATTTACCATCTTCATCCTTGTCTAATGAGGAAAAAGGATGCATGGGAGTTTACATGATCTTGGCTTCATTCATTTTGTATTTTATTAAAAGGTCTTTTGCGTATTTTTCTTGACATATGAAGATGCCATCATTATGTTGTTTAATTTGTAAGCCAAGAAAATATCTTAATTCTTCCATCATACTCATTTCGAATTCACTTTGCATTATATTCGAAAAGTCTTTGCACATTTTTTCATTTGTGGATCCAAAGATGATGTCGTCAACGTATACTTGTACGATTAGTAAATCATCTCCAATTAATTTTTTGAAAAGTGTTGTATCGATCTTCCCTTTGGTAAAATTGTTTTTGATTAAAAAGAAGCTCAATCGTTCATACCAAGCTCTAGGGGCTTGTTTTAATCTGTATAAAGCCTTGGTGAGTTTGAAAACATAGTTTGGTTTAGATTGATCCTCAAAACAAGGGGGTTGACGAACATACACTTGCTCATTTAGAAAACCATTTAAAAATGAAATTTTGACGTCCATTTGAAAAAGTTTAATATGTTTTATGGGATGCATATGCAAGTAGTATTCTGATAGCCTCTAACCTTGCAACAGGAGCAAAAGTCTCATCATAATCTATACCTTCCTGTTGATTATACCCTTGTGCTACCAATCTTGCTTTGTTTCTAATGACTTTTCCTTATTGGTTCAGCTTGTTTCTGAACACCCATCGTGTATCAATAATTGTTTGATCCTGAGGATCTGGTACTAGGGTTCAGACTTCATTCTTTTCGAATTGCAGTAGCTCTTCCTTCATAGCGTTTATCCAAGATTGATCTTCTATAGCTTCTTTAATTGACTTGGGTTCGATTTGAGATATCATTGCCATATTGTTGTCAATATCATCTTTGACTGACCTCCTTGTTCTTATTCCACTTGAAATATTCCCAATAATTTGATCTTGAGGATGATCTCATATTGTTTTCCAACTTCTAGGAGGAGTATGAAAGAGAGACCGTTTATCAATCTCGTTTTCCAGAGATACTATTGGTTGTTGCTGTTCAGTCTAAATTTCTTCTTCATCATCCTTTTTACTTAGATCAATATCATCAAATTCATCAAATAATATATGCATACTAATTTCAACAGTCTTGGTTCTTAAATTAAATATGTGATAACCTTTGGAATCAGTTGAATATCCCAGAAAAATGGCCTTACCCGATTTTGCGTCAAACTTTCCAAGATTCTCTTTGTTATTTAAGATGTAACAATAACAACCAAAAATATGAAAATACGAAATATTTGGTTTTCTATTTTTCCAAATTTCATAGGGTGTCTTGTTGATGATTTTCCTGATTGATGCACGATTTAGAATATAACATGAAGTGTTTATGGCTTCTGCCCAAAAGTATTTTTCAACATTTGATTCTTCCAAGATCATTCTTTCCATTTCCTACAATGTTATGTTTTTGCGCTCAACAACCCCATTTTGTTGAGGAGTTCTTGCACATGATAGAGTTTAGGAAATGCCAAGTTCATCAAAGAATGCTTTGAAGGAGGCGTTTATAAATTCTCCTCCTTGATCACTCTGTATAGAAATGATGTGCGAGTCTTTTTCATTTTGAACTTTCTTGCCAAATATTTTGAAGGCTTCAAAAGCATCATCCTTCTGTTTTAAGAAAAGTACCCATGTATATCTTGAAAAATCATCAACTATGACAAAACCATATTTCATAACTCCTAAACTGGTTGTTTTTGTAGGTCCAAACAAATCAATATGGAGTAGTTCAAGTGTTCTATTTGTAGAGATAAAATCCTTTGTATGAAATCTACTTTTAGTTTGCTTTCCTTTTGCACAAGCCTCGCATATTTTATTTTTATCAAATATGATTTTTGGGTAGACCTCTAACAAGATCTAACTTAGAAATTTTAGAGATTGTTTTCATACTAATGTAACCAGTTCTTTTATGCCATATCCATTTATTTTTATTAATGGACATGAAGCATGATTCTTCTGGTAATTCATCAAGGTATGGCACATACAATTTTTTTCTTCTTGATCCAGAAAAAAGAACTTCTCCTGAATCTGATTTTTTAACTTCACATATGTTGGGTTTGAAATTAACTTCGAAGCCATTGTCACATAATTGACTAATGCTTAAAAGATTATGCTTCAATCCTTCAACATATTGAACATCTGTTATTTTAGCAGAATTTTCCTTACCAATGGTTCCTTTACCTTTAATTTTGGCTTGGTTGTTGTTCGTGAATGTTACGGAGCCTCTATCTTTCATGATGAATGACATGAAGCAGTTTTTATCTCCTGTCATATGTCTTGAACAACCATTGTCCAAGAACCATTGCTTTTTCTTGATATTTTGAGAACCATCCTGCATTAGATGTTATATTGTTTTTAGGTACCCATTTGATCTTGGGTCCTTGAGAGTTAGTTTTCTTTTTCAAATTCGATTCTTTTTTTTTATGTAGCAAACTGATTCACTGTGACCATATTTAAAACAGTATGAGCATTTTGTTGATTTTGAATACACTCTAAGATTCTGATTTTTCAGCAATTTCGAAGACTGTTCTGATACACCTCTATAACGTTCTTCCTTTCCTGGAAGGAGTTTTGTTTTTGTTTCAGAATGTTCTTTCTTTAGAGGTGCTCTTTTTCTTATTTTTTGAATCCCTCTTCTTAAAGTAACATGCATATTCTAAGTGCCTGATTTTGTTACAATATGAGCACTTGGTTTTACATGTGTTTTCTTTTTGTTCAAGTATGACATTTTTTTAATAAAGCTTCTGTTTTTGAGTTTTATCAAATCCAAGCCCAGCTTTGTCAATGATTGCCACTTGGGATCCCATAATTTTTTGAAACATTTCAGTGGATTTGATAAAGTTTAATAAATCATTTTTGAGATATTCAATTTCAGTTTTAAGGAGAACGTTCTCCTTTTGAGTTGCAGAACATTCTGGATTTCCAGGTTTATCAGATTTGTGTTTGGATTCTTGCAAGTTTTGAATAACCCTTTTTAATTCAATATTTACTACCTGAACTTTTACTTTTTCTTCCTTTTCTTTATTGAATTGTTCTCTAAAAGAGCTGCATTTTTGAATGAGAAGATTTGAATCATTTAAAAGGTTATCAAATTCTTTTCCCATTTGTTCACAAAGTAGACAAGGTTAAGAATTTGATACCTCATCTTCTTCTGAATTTTCCATCACGCAAATATTTGCTTCGTCGTTTTTCTCTACTTTTGAATCATCAGAATCATCCCAGGTTACCACCATCATAGATTTTTTCTTGAAAGGAAATTTCTTTGGAGCTATTTTGTTCAAAGGACATTTTGCCTTGTAATGTTCCAACTTGTTTCATCCAAAACAAGTAACCTGGCTTTTGTCTATTTCAATTTTAGCACTTTCTGTTTTATTTGGAATGTTCCTTTTTATATGATCCCTTCTTTTCGTCATTCTCTGAATTTTTCTGGTGAGAAGAACGATCTCCTCATCAACTTTTTCTTGGTTGTCTTCAGATTCACTTTTCTCATTTGTTTGGAGTGATGCACTTTGTGATGCTTTTAAGGCAGTTATTTTGTTCTTCTTGGCTGGTTTATCTTCCTGCAACAATACCTCATAAGCTCGTAGAGTTCCAATGAGTTCTTCCAGTCCTAGTGTCTCGAGGTTTTTGGCTTGGCTTATAGCTGTCACGATCGATCTCCATATTATTGGAAGACACCTCATAATCTTTCTTACTCTGTCTTGTATTGAGTATGCTTTCCCAAGAGAGCGCATCTCATTTATAATGGTTGTGAATCTTGAGTACATTTCATCAATTGTCTCTCCTTCACCCATTTCGAACAGCTCGAACTTTCGTATGCCAATGTCTATTCTTGTTACTTTGACATGGCTTGTTCCTTCGTGATGAGTCTGCAGTGTGTCCAATACTTTCTTCGCTGTATCGCACTCATCTACTGTTTTGCTTTCTTCCCTGCTTAAAGCACAAGATAAAAATAGTTGAGCTTTAGAGTTTAGAAGTACCTTGTCTTTGTCCTCAGCTGTCCAATCTGCCTTCTTTTTTTCAGCAAATGTTGGATCTTCTTGGTTGACTCTTGGAACAAAGTTTCCATCTGTTATTATACGCCACATTCCTGTGTCTTGAGATTTTAGGAACAGCTACGTCTTGCTTTTCCAGAAATAATAATCTGTTCCATCAAAGTAAGGTGGTTTATTTGAAGATCCCCCTTCAACGATGTACTTAGCTTTTGACATTGTCTTTTAGATCTTTTTCTCTAGCACTTCTTAGGTGTTAATTCTTAGAGACGGGGCTCTGATACCGATTGAAATGAAAATTTTGATCACAAGAAAAGGGGGGGTTTGAATTGTGATACCTTTAAAAATTTCTGCAATGTATTTTGAAACTCAAGATTGATCATGGTTTGATAAGTAACAAAAGCAGATTGATCTTGGTCAGAAATAAGTAAAACTTTGATATGTGATTAGTGAAGTGCACGTGATAATTAAAATGAAGATAAGAGAAAGGAAAATCACACAGTAATATATCCTGGTTCACCCAATGTGAGCTACATCCAGTTCTCAATCTTGTGAGCTTTTTCAGTAATTTGGTCAAAACAAGATTTTCCCTATTTTTCCTACAACTAATCAACCATGATCAATTACAACAGATTATCTTTCACCTTGAAAGAAATATCACATAATACTCCCCAACACTTGGAAGTATCTTTACACTTATCCTTTTAAATCACAAGGATTTTTACAAGATTCCTCACACTATTGCTAACTCTATAATGTTTGGGTTTTGTAAGTGATTGTTTAGAGGAGATTGATTTGATCAGCAGTTTCTCAACACTTGTTTGAGTTTCTGTACGAGAAATCAGATTTGGAAGCTTGATCTTTGATGTTGGTAACAGAAAGCTGAAGCCTTGCTGTTTTTTCGAGCTTATTGTCACTCAAGAATGATGAGCTTTATGGAGATTGATTGCACTTGAATCTGATGATATTCCCATTGCCTTAGAGTTCCTTTTATAGGCTTTTTAGGGTCCTTGCCAGCTCATATTGCCGTTTGAAAGATAGGCTGTAAAGGCTGTGAGTTTATAGACATGTGTCATATTTGAACGAAGACTGTTCCTGTTGATCTCCAGAATATTTTTCGCTTATAGTTTTGGAATTTTTTTGTTTTCTATTTGTCCTTTTGTTTCATATTTTTGTTGCAGACTTTCATCATATCTTTTAGTGATGTTATTTCTCCTTTTGTTCAGTCTTGTGCTTGTTTATCTCAGTGGTTCTTAGTCTTTTGGAAATATAAGCTTTTTTTCATGAAGCTTTTGATGATTGATTTGAAACCTATCTTAGATTTACAAAACACTCAAGAAAATGTGTTAAATACTTTATGATTAGAATCATGATTAACTGATTAATTAACTTGATTTTATTCATCATTAAAACACTTAAAATGAGATTTTTGTCTCAACCGAAAGTACCATTTTATTGCATCTTTCCCATAGTTTAAAGTTTGGATGCGATGGCAGTGGTGACGACAAAGACCCATGACAAAAGAAATCATGTTCTTTGAAGAGAGTGCCCGCTTCATTGGTTTGCTCCAATTGTAGTAATTGGTATCATTCAATGGTGGCACAATGAGGACAATGCTAGGGTTTTCATTGGGATGGAGGTAGTAAGGGCTACAAGGATTCAACGATGAATCTTGTGTTCAAATGTTTTAAAGTCACAGATTGATGATCACTCCCTGAATTTTAAGAATTATCTTCATTTGCCATTATTGATACAACGAAGAAGAAAGAAAAGGAATAGATCGAGATTCGGTGGAAAAGGTGAATGAAAAATAAATTTTGGGAAATTTAGGGTTCGATGGTGGTGGAAGCAAGATTTGCGATTTATACTATGATACCTTGGATAATTTGGAAGAAAGAAATGCTTGAATAATATCATCTATTTCATTAATAAAATAATATCATACATGGATAGGTTTATATATCTTGGAAAATTGTTTACATGAAAAGGGAAAATCTAACAAACTTTCAACTTATTAACAACAACCCTATTATTCTAAAATAGAATTTGGACTTAAGTCAATCTATACTAAACTAAAATTGATTGAAGTATATTTGACATATACGTTTCCAAATTTGACAGATTAATTGAAAGGATGTCGACAAATGCATCTTCAGTTTATTAGATTCCTTTAAGACTGGTTCTATGTCTTTCTAAATTCTTGCTTGACACAGCTTCAAAGAATACTTGGAGATATGAGTGAAATAGAAGATGAGTCTACCGTTATCTATTGTGTTAATAATTCAACATTTATCATCACAAAGAATTTAGTACATCACAAAAGAACAAAATACGTCATAATCAAATATCACTTTATCTGAGAAGCAGATGAAACTAAACAAATCAAGCCCGGATACTAAAAAACAAAAGATCAAGTAGCAGACATATTTACAAAGGTATTGTCAAGAGCAAGATTTGAACTACAACACTAAGCTTGAAATTTCCGAAATACGCACTAGGAGGAGTGTTGAGAGGTGATGTACATTTCTAAATCTTTCTAGAGTACACTAGTAATTTTTAGATTAAATGTTAATTAATTGTTAATTTATCATAGACAAACTTAGACTTTTTTAGCATACTTGAGTAATTCATTGAATAAATCATAACTGCATTTGCATTAGAAAATGTCATGAAAAATGTAGAAGGAAGCATCTTGAGCATAATTTTCACACCTCTAAATAGGCCACCGAAACGTATTTTCAAACAAGTCATTTGAGAGCAGTTACTCCAAACCTCACTACTTGCTACTATTATGTTCAAACTATCGACTCTAGTCTGCTACACTATTCATTTACATTCTATATTAATTTTACGATCTCAAATACTAATAGATTTATCCGCATTATAGTTTTTATTTATATTTGTTAAGATCTATATTTTATGATTGGTTGATAGTGCTACCGCATAATTAGTATGACCATAATTTATCAATAGAGGGTGGCATTGTCTAATGCTAAAATTATATGCATAAAGCTTCCTTGTGATGAGAGTTGTTTCTCTTTTAATAGACCTCCTAAAGTACCATGATTCCAATAAGTAATGTCAATTTTGTGATTATACTTGTCATAAATAGGAACTTAAGTTATTGGTACTTGGTTAGTTTTAACTTTTAAGGAAATTGTGTATGGTTTTAGGAATGTAAGTGAAGACGATTAGAAGAGAAAAAAAAAAGTAATGATTATGATTGTGTTTCTTTTAGTTTTAATAACTTTTGGTTCTAAGAAAAAGCAACAAAGTTACCTATCATTTTGATAGTATTTTAGCTAGAAAATTTTCTCTCTTCTACATTTATGTTTATTGTATGATCTCTTTAATTAGGTATTGAAGATTTAAGTGAGAATCCATCGTCACAAGTTTTTAAATTGGGGACATTTTACTTGGTATAGTCATTGAAGTATTATCAATGCATATTATTCACCTCACTGCATATAATTTTTAAATGTCACTTAGACATTTATTTCTGGATAACATTACCCACAAAAATAACATAAATATACATATTAATATCTCGGAAGAAAATAGAATGGTACTTTTATGAAAATAGCTTTTATAAAAATTTATTTAAAAATAATAAAAATTATTTATACTATTTTTAACTGATTAAAAAAATAATTTTGATATTAAATAATATAAATATTCATTATTAAAAATTTTAATAATTAAACTATTTTTCTTTAAAAAAAGTATCTGAAAACTATATGAACCTTACAGATTTGCTGGAAAACACGTTTGTGTAAGTCTAACTTGCTCACATGCGATTAACAAACAACTACGAACCCTTTTAATGCACATAATTGTAGTTCGATTTTGGAGCTATCATGGTTTGCCAACCGATTGTTCAAATTTATTCATGCATGTGTTTTATGATACCTTTCTACTTTTCCGGGGAACAAAGGTCCGTTAGTAACGCCGGATAAGTTCCGTATGGCACCATGAATCAGCCAACAAGTTCACAACAAATCTTTTATTAACCCATTCCGTTCATACTACTTCAATATGTGTCTCCCTCCTAGGTATGCAATAACCTTTTTTCCTCATTACGCTTAGACAGACACTATAGTATTTGGTCAATACCTATATGCTTTACCAAAAGCAGACCAGCATTAATTACTTCATGTGCCACTAATTAAGCTCATACTATTATATCCGTTTTTTTTTAATTCTTAAACAAAGTATACTATTTTTTTTTAAGCTAAATAGCACATGTGGTCTCTTAACTTAATTTCAGTTAACGTTTTAGTCCTTTATTATTATTTTTTTTTGATTTGGTCATTTATTTTAATTTTAAGTAACAATTTGATCCTTTATGTTTTAAAATATCAACAATATTATTCTTTTTTTTTACAAAAATCCAAAAAACTCATCAAAATTTTCAACCAAAACCCATAAAATTAATTATATTCTTTAATATAATACAAATTTCATCAAATTCGTAACTCAAATCTTCAAATAAACCCATACAAAAATTTCATCAAATTTCATTATTTATTTGATATTGTTAGAAATGGAAATATGAGTTTATTTGAAGATTTGAGTTTCGAATTTGATGAAATTTGTATTATATTGAAGAATACAAATAATTTTATGGGTTTTGGTTGAAAATTTTGAT